>PITA01004687.1:0-120406 GCA_004023965.1 Spilogale gracilis
CCTCCCAGTTTGGTCCATCTTCCAGGAATCAAGTTTCCTGAAATGGATCCAACATGCACCTGTCTTAAGCCAAGTTACACCTACGCAGTGGTAGCAGGAAGAGACACCGTGCACTGTAAAGTAGGGCATTGTAAGGAGAAACACTATGTGCATCACACTCTAAACTTCTCCTTCTCTTTCACGATGGACCACCGAGTCAGTCACTTGGAGAGTTTTAAGCTCCAGTGCCTGAAATTTAAATGGCCACCAATAACAATGTCCTGCCTGAAAGTCAAAAATGGTCTACAATTCCCTTCTGCCCAACAACTCAAGGAACATCCTTCTGTAATGTGCCAAGAAGCAGAACTAAAATAAAAGATTAAACTACAAAATCTGAGGTGACTTTGTACTATCTTTGTTCTAGAATATTCTTCTATAACACACAGAGTTGACTATTTTAAAAAAGGACTGGGGGAGAGCTGTGATGATCTTGTGTCCAACTCTCTGCCAGGCATTGCTAGAGTCATCTGTTTTCCCCATTATGCTAACTAAGTCCCTTGAGGCCAGGAACCACAGTGATTCCCTCATATGGCAGGGGCATTCGACAAATGTGTCTCAGCAGAATCACTGAGTGACAGAATGAATGCTAAATATAATGATTATTAATTATATTTTGATTCAAGTTTTACAATATAGAATCTAAAAAAATCTATATAGCTTCCTTATGTGTGAAAGCTTTGTCATTTTTTTTTGCCCCAAGCAAATGAGCAGCCATATATAAAACTATGAGCCTAGTACTCGACACATAAGAAATAATAATCACTAAATGGAGCCTTTTTTGCATGTACAATATAAAAATATTCTGAGTTCTTAAAGACTAGCAAGTATGAAATTGTATTTGAATAAGCACGATCCAACCAATAACCTACTGAAGTTATTTTCTTTTTCTAAAGTACGTTGAATTTCACCAAAATGAAAATCAAGAACGTTTAAGCCAGGAGTCCTGTGAATAAGTGTCCTTACCATCCCCTGAGCTTCTAGACATAGGGGGTCTGAATACATGCAATACTCTAAAAAACCAATCTGTGTCTTATGCTAATATAAAACCAAGATAAAATACATCCTTTCTGCATTGAGCCATTTACTGACATAAAATGCAAACCTTTTTGTCACTAGAAAATCCTTATTTTCACCAAAAGGAGGTCTTAGAGATAATTTCACAGCACTGATGAAAGACAAGGTGACTAGCTGGTCAGTAACAGCTCTAGTTCCTTGATTCCCAGCCCAAATTCCTCCATGACTGTGAAGAGGGAAGGAGGGGGTGGGGACAGTATTGTTCACAAAGGAAAACTCAAGATCCACATAAGATCACTTTGAACGATCTGTGTGCCATGCGGTTGCATGAACGGTGGTAGAACCCTGTCTCTGAACTGAGAATGTTATAGCATTAGAAAGCCATTTTCGCTCGAGCACTTTTTAGATATAACGTGAGACCCTTTGTGTGATTTAATGCTTGGACAAATCACACAGGAGTTCTTCAAATTAACAATTTCCATTCACTCTTCACACTTTACGAGCTCGAAATGAATAGCAGTTGTGGAAGAGCATCTAATGAATACAGCAGTCTCCCCATTACCCCCTGGGAGGGAGTCAGATGAGTAGATGGGAGCCCACAGTCCTGATCCCCGGGAGTTTTCTGCCAGATCCCATGGCTCAACCCTTGTTTCATACCCAAGCTAGGGGAAAATTATAAATAAGCATCAAAATGAATCATAGCTCCTATTCCAAAAGGACAACCTATCTACCGAGTAATAAAGTTCCTACAGGGGCAAAGGAGATGTCATGCTTAATGACTGAGATGACTGTATCAGTTTTTCACTTTGGATAAGCTGGTTTTAGGGAGACAAGGGAGTGGAGTTAGGGATTAAATGATCACAGGGTATAAACCATTATTTTGGGTTTGGGCACAAATAACCCTGATCAGAATTTAATCCACGAACTTGAAATTCCCTTTATTTCACAAAGGAAAGCAGAGGTGCCCACCGGGGCCACGTGGCTCAGGCAGAAACCAGTACCTTACTGACGTATCCTCTCTTTTGCTCCCATGTCCCACCACTGAGTGCTGTAAGAGTAGCCTGTGATTGCCTTGTTCCTTGCTTTCTGTCATTCTGCAAGGAACACAAGTCATTTCTAAAGAATATACAATGGGAGTCATTGAGGAAGCCCACAGTTATACCCCCAAGAATGAAGGAAGAATATTTTACAGAAGAATCATTATGCGCTCCTGAAACGTCCAATAGGTATCATTCCGAGGTCTAATGCCTTATTCTCTAGTTTTTAATGGACAGAACTGGAGATTTTTGCAGGCCAAATCATGTCCCATAGTTGTCACCCTAAAATAAGAAGAAATCAAAACAACCCAGAACCCAGAAGTCTGCTCAGATTTCAAAGCACAATCCTGAGGCATTACGTGGCTTTATAAAAAGCAGTTACAACTTCCCCTTGACTTGAAGGAACAGATTCCTTTTTTTCACGTAATAGCAGCAACAGTTAAAATCCACGTACTTCAGCCCCTACAAGGCACTTTCACATACACGGTCTCACGTGGACAACGACTCCCACAACCAGGTGTCTGGGGGACTTACCTATTTTTGCAAGGGATGCTAGAAGTATCCAGAGGGTGACCTCATAAGGAATTTGCACGAAGTCATAATCCAGAGCAAAAAGAGAAATCTTCTCATCTGCCTCTGAGCTGGCAGCAGCAAACTGAACATTAGGTTCACGCTGGGCAGTGGAATTTGTGAGTTCGTTCAAATCTGAAGATGCTTCAGTACGCTTGAGGGCCACCAGCAGTAGCAACGAGCCCCAAGCACTGCAAGGCGCAAGCATCTGAAAACCCATGCTGTGGGCTTTCTCCTACCCCGAGTGCGGTCGTGCGCCACACATCTGCAGTGAGGAGGGATTCTAGAGAGCAGAGGCGTCTACCTTGGTCAAAGGTAATATACGCACAGTCTGTGGGTCATTCCAGGAAGAGTCCCAGCGTGCCATGGAATTCTGAGTGTCGATGTTTTCAAATCACCTTTAAAGGATTTGTGTTCAGACAACTCAGCCTCTGGCTCCAAGGCGTCAGTCATTCAGTAGACCCGTTAAAGCCCAAGTCACCTTGTGACCTTCATCCGATCATGATTTGAAGAACAGTTTAGGACGGAGGAAAACATGTCTTCATTCAAAGCTGTTTCCTCACTTCGCCGCACACTGGTTTCATCTTGTGAGGGAAAATTAAAAAGGATACCTCGGTGTGCGTTCCAGGTATCACTGGAGCCTTTCTGACTAGCAAGGGAATCCTTCCCTCTCCTCGAGGTCTCAGTAAGGAGCTACCTGTCCTGCACCTGCTCCTTCTCTCCTCCCCTTGCTCTCGCACTTGTTTTGAATGGGCAAGGCTGCAGGTAGCTCCTGCGCTTAATTATTTGTTCTGATAGGACTTTTGTAATGAAATGCTCTCCTTGAGCATTTTCCAGGGGTTACACTGCTGACACCTAGCGGGAAGCCGCAATATGACACCTAATCATGTTTTATGAATGAGTAAGGTGGTCTTGTAATTATCATCCACACAAGGGCAGTTTTGAGAGTAGGGAAGAGCGATTGACAATTATGCCAGACCGTAGGTGTCAGCCAGGGTTATCGTGGAATCATATGGCCTCTGTAAATTATGAAGGAAGAGGAGGCAGCATAACACATTACCAAAGTCATGAGCAGTAATTCAAAGAAAGTTCTAGGTTTCCATGAACTTTACACAGAGTGGGGAAAAAAAGAGCAGAAGAATAAGTTTTATGAAACATATTTAAAACCTAGTTAAAAAAAATAAAAAACCTTGGGGCGCCTGGGTGGCTCAGTTGGTTAAGCGACTGCCATCAGCTCAGGTCATGATACCGGAGTCCGGGGGTCGAGTCCCGCATTGGGCTCCCTGCTCAGCGGGAGGCCTGTTTCTCCCTCACTCACTCCCCCTGCTTGTGCTCCCTCTCTAGCTGTGTTTCTTTATGTCAAATATATAAATAAACTCTAAACACACACATACACACACAAACCTCTGTGGCATATTCAAATTTTTCATTTTAAAGAATTTTGTTATTATGGTCTATTCAAAAGAGCAGTACCACAGAGGGTTTATGGAAGCATTTGAAATGGATTCCATGGATTTACTTCTGCTTCTTCTACATCTGGCCAGGTGACCTTAACTAAATTAGTTACCGTTCAAAGCATCATTTTCTGAAAAGGGGGAGGAATGATAATATCTACCTCATTGACTGGCTAGAAGCATTCAGTGAGATAAAGCAAGTAAAGTCTCTGGCATTTAAGTGGAACTTACTAAATGTTGGTTTTTATTATTCTGCCTCACATTTCTTAGGTTATATGAAAATAGGAACTCTGCTGCGGCAATGTGGAATAGCGCTCAATGGAAAATGTTTTAATTTCATTTAATTTCTTCATAAACGGTTTCAATGCCTCCTCCATATCACATTGCAGGAATATATATATACATATATATATTCATGTTAATGAGTGTGGGTCACTCCAACCCTCCAACCCATGCTCAGCAAAGAACACTGGAAAACAGGGCTACTTTGTTGAGGAAGGCTAGCACCTAGATGCAACTTCTAAGTAAGACAAGCATCAAGAGCTCACATATGGATTTTTTTTTCTCTTTTCTTTGGAGTTTGGCTCTAAAAATACATCTGACTTAGTCACTAAACTTAGAGGTTGACCACAAGCAGGTCACCATATTGGATCAATATTTTTTTTCAGAAAAGATGACACGCATAAGCTTGTAGTCATTGTACCGGAAAACTTCTTTAGAACAGATATTTTATCTTTTCGTTTGCACTTCTGTTTTACTTTTGTTTTCTAAAAAGAAATGGAAGAGAATTTCCCATGGTGCTCCATGACAAAATTAATACTAAGAATCAGAAAGCCTCTGTTCTCTGGCATTAATTGTCTGTTTCACTTCCGGGAAAGACATTTTACCTGTCTTGAGCCTCAGTTTTTTTCATGTATAAACTGAAAATGCTGTCCACTCCAGGTATCTCTTCCTGTTCTAAAATTTCAAATCTTTGTGCCTATATTACAACACATTTTGTCGTACAATCATCTGGTAGCTGAGAGTACAGTCCCTATCAGAGAAGTGATGCCAAGGTCAGGGGATAGCGAGAGGGAAACTTGACTTCTACAGCAGCCAACCCCGTGTCTTCCAGGTTGAGGTTTGCAGTCTCCTCCCACTTCCTGCCCCCTCCCCCCACCCCCGCAAGGTCAACCCTTGGTACCACTTCTACCCATGCAGTAGTGCTTTTACACAGCCACCTGAAATATTCTTCCTAAAACTGCCTTCATCCTGGTTCTGTAGAAGACTGTGTAAGACAAAGCCTACATGGGTGGTACAAATCAGAGGTAGCAAAGTGAGAGAAAAAAGGAAGCAAGGGAGAAATGCTTCTAGAATGTTGGTGTGCAGAGCTCTGTAGACCCTCTCCCTAGTGTTAGGGAGACAACCATAGTTGGGAAGAGCTATTGAAAATAAAGAGAACAGCCCCTCAGTTTGTGGAAATTGTCCTCTGGGCATATGGCAATTAAAGACAATGTTCTAAATATTGGTAAAATCTATGAGAGTCTGTGGCATGACCTATTTCTGCCCCCCTCCTTCCCACTCTGTGTGAGGAAAACTCTACTCTGAGCGGGCACAGTCAAGAGGATGGGCCCCCCTCTAATGCCAGCTCCTAATCTAGGGCTACAATTTCTACCCAGAAAGTCAGACAGTCAGTACTTGCCTCAGTACTACCCCACTCCCCACCCCCAAGCAATGTGTTCTACAGGCTGTATTGCAGACAAGTGTGACCAAGAGAGCCCTTCTTCTACACAGCCCCACTCACTTATAGGCTTGAAATTTTACCCTAAGCATGCCAGGCCAAGAATTCTGGGCCCTAGTCACTCTCACCACCGCTTACTCTTAGGGCTGAGTTTCCACACCAGGCAAGACAAGCCAAGAAGACTGAGAGCTACTGCCCCTACCCAGCACTTCATTCATAAAAGCAGGAGTGTTACTGCAAGAGAAGCAGGTTGCTATCCCTGAATCCCTTTCCAGAGTGTTGGAGCAGAGTTTCTGTTAAAGGTCAAGTCAGGCCGTTGAACAGAGAACTCCCTAAGTGTCTCTAAGGGACCTGACTTTACTTGGAGGAAAAGTAGGGAAGTTCAGGCCTAAGGGCACCGTTAAAGACAATGGAGATTAGGTAGAGCTCAAGTAAGAAGAGTCAATAGCTCCGTAGTAGCAACACGTGAAAGACTGCATGGACTATTTAGAAGTATAACAGAAGAACTAGGGGAAGCAACAGGTGAAAAGAGTCATTATGGGGTCAGAGAAGTGTCCAAGACTGGTCTCAAGATTTCCCTGAAAAGGGCCTGACTTTATTTGGATCAGACTGTGGAGCAATTTAAGGCCTGTTGAACACAACAGATCATTCAGCTAGCGATTACTGGAGGCTAAGAGCAGGTGTGATGTTCATAGAGACAACACACCAGCTAAAACTTAACAGGGAGATCAGGGGAAGAAGCAAAGGGAATCCTATTCAAGGCACTGTCATCCTGGCTGAGAGAGGAAGAGGTCAGGGAGACTATGAGTATGCTCAAGACCAAATGGACTGAAAGGTAATATTAAAGTCTGCATAGGGAAATGGACTTTACTGAAATAGTCCATTCAAGTCACTAAACAAATAAACAGATGACCAGATGGCAGTAACAGCTGGACCTGGGGGAGGGTAAAGAATCAGTAAAAAGAATAGCTCCAAGATATTAAAATGTCTAGTTTTTAACAACAACCAAAATGGAAGACTATATGTTATCTCTAGAAGATACCGTTTTTACAAAAAAGATTTATTTACTTATTTTAGAGAGAGAGACAGCAAGTGGATGGAAGGGTGGAGGGAGAGAGAGAGAATCTAAGCCAACTCCCTGCTGAGCATGGAGCCTGGCATGGGGCTCAATCTCATGACCCTAGGGTGATGACCTGAACTGAAACCAAGAGTCAGTCGTTCAACAAACTGTGCCACTCAGGTCCCCCAAAGATACACTTTTAGATTCAAAACTATAAGTAGATTGAAAATAAAAGGATGGAAAAAATATACCATTAGGCAGTAGGGTAAGAAAGCAAGTAAGATAAGAAATACAAATAACAGACAAAAGAGACGTTAAGACAATTGTACTGGAGATAAAGAGGGACATTTTATAAAAATAAAAGGACGAATTTATCAAGATGACACAGCAATTATGAACTTCTCTGTACCAGAAGGGGTCTGTCTCAGGAGGACAAGGCCTGGTAACCGTCCAAATGTTAGTTAGTATAACATTATATCAAAAGAATAAAGGACAAAACCACATGACCATTTCAGTACATTAAGCAGAGGTATTTAACAAAGCATAATACTCCTTCATGTTAAGAACACTCAACAGAGTAGGAATTAAAAGGAACTTCCTCAACATGATAAAGGCCAATTATAAAAAATCCACAACCACTATCATCCATAATGGTGAAGATTAAACATATTCGCACAAGATATAAGACAAGGATGCTCATCCTTCCCACTCACATTCAACATTCTTCTGGAGGTTCTAGCAAGGACATTGGGCAAGAAAAATAGATAAAAGATATACAGATTAGAAGGGAAAAGTAAAACCATCTTTATTTACACATGACAAATCCTTTTATATATAGAAAATCTCCCAAAATTGAATAAAATACTCCTAGATCTAATAAGTAACTTCAGCAAATTGGCAGGATATGACATCAATATACAACGACAAATTGCATTTATAGTAACAATGAGTAAACCAAAGAGAAATTAATAGGACTAAATTTAAGAAAAGTATTATTCAAAAAAACCCCACAAAGTTGAAAGTAGTTAAAGAAGATTAAAATAAGTGGAAAGAAAGATAACCCTGTGCATGGATCAAAATATTAAGACAGGAGTGTTGCCCCCAAATGATCTACAGATTCAACACAATCTCTATCAAAATCCCAAGTGTCTTTCTTTTTTTTCTTTTCAGAAACTGACAAGCTGATCCTGAGATTTATAGGGAATGTGTCCAGAAAAGCCCCTCTCCAAAATCAATCAATCAATCAATCAATCTATCTATCTATCTTGAAACAAAAACAAAGCTGGAAAACATATACTTTTCATTTCAAAACTTACTGCAAAGCTTGGGTGGCTGGGTGGCTCAGTCAGTTAAGTGTCCAACTCTTGATCTCACGTAGGTCATGATCTCAGCGTACTGAGATCGAGCCCCCGGTTGGGCTCCATACTTAGTGGGAAGTCTCCTTAAGGATCTCTCCTTCTGCTTCTCCCCCTGATCACACACACACTCTCTCTCTCAAATAAATAAACAAATCCTAAAAGAACAAACAAACAAACAAACAAACAACTACAAAGCTACAGTGGTCAAGATAATGTGATATTGCCATCAGAATGTACATATGGATAGGTAGAACAGAATTCAGAAGCAAAGAAATCAGTCTTTCCACTTACTGTCAATTGATAACTGACAAGTGTTCCAACACAATTAATTCAATAGGTAATAACTTTTCCAACACATAGTGCTAGAAGACCTGACGATCCACATGCAGAAGAATGAAGACACACTCCATGCTTATGCCACACATAAAAGTTAATTCAAAATGCAGTATGCCTACAGACTCAACAGGAGATGGAAGAGAAGAAGAGCAGCAATTCTAGGAACAGAAACGCGACCACCTTCTGGGAGGTAGGACCTGTGGAGAAGTGAGTAGGAGGCGACATTTGGGAAGACAGACCACAGGGGGAGGGGCCGGCTCCCGGGCAGCAGCAGAGCAGCAGGGCACAGAATTGGAACCTTTAGAAGTCTGCTCCACTGAGCGACGTCGCCACAGCAGCTAAGTGGGGGGTGGAACCCTCATGGGGACAGTCTGTTCTCAGGACCCGTGGAGTCACAGAAGGACCTGGGGTGCCTGAGCGCACAGAGCTCCCACATATCAGAGGGGGCATGTTGGCTGCAGAGACGGAGCCGAGGAGGGGGCTCTCAGCTCGGGCTCACCTTAAACCATGATCCGAGGTGCAGCTGGGCCACTGCTCTTCAAGCAGGGACTCCACAGGGGTAGGTCTGGGGAGATGCCCTCCTTCCTCCACCCAGAGGAGGGGCTCACGAGCACTGCAGGAATCTGCTGGATTTGGAGACTCCAGATGGGGCCGAGCGCCAGAGATAGAAACACTCAGTCACAGGCCAGGTGAGCGTGGGGTGCGGCCAGAGACCAGGGAAACAGGTGTGATTGATGGCTTGTCTCTGGGGCTGCACTGAGGATGGGGCCGGGCTCGTACTGGAGGCCGCCATCTTCATTCCCTGCATCCAAAGCTGTACGGAAAGCGCTCAGGGAACAAAAGCTCCCGAGAGCGAACCGGGCAGATGGCTTAGCCTGGCCCCTGGGGAGGGCGGGGCAGTTCCAACTCAGGCAAAGACACTTGAGAATCACTGCAAGAGGCCCCTCCCCTAGACGATCACCAAGAACATCCAGCCAAGACCAAGTTCACTAATGAATGAGAACTGCGGAACTTCAGGGAAATGCATTACGCAGAATTCATGGCTTTTTTCCCATGATTCTTTAGTCTTTCAAAGTTAAATTTTTTATTTTATTTCTTTCTTATCCTAATTTTTAAATCTTTTTCTCTTTCCTATTTTAACTTTTTAAACTATTTTATCTTATCAATACCTTTTTAAAAAAATCTTTTTAATTTTCATTGTTATAGTCTTATTCTAGCCCTTGTACTTCAGCTTATTTTTTGTATACATACAGGTCTTTTTTTCTTTCTTTAAAATTTGGGATATAGTTTCTTCTAACAGATCAAAATATACCCTAAATCTAGCTCATGGCTTTGTTCTAGTCTCTAGCCTCATCACATTATTTCCTCCTTTTTTTTTTCTTTTTTCAACCAATTTCTTATCTTATCAATTTCTTTTTTAGAATCTTTTTTAATTTTCATCTTTACTATCATATTCCATCCCTTCATCGTGTATACCCTTATTTTTGTACATATATGAGTTTTTCTTTCTTTAAAATTTTTTGGGAGGCAGTTTCTTTTAACAGATCAAAATACACCCAAAATCAAGTGTGTGGCTCTGTTCTACTCACCAGTCTAATTATATATGGGGGGGGATAGTTATATATAGATACAGATATAGATTGTTTTTCCTTTCTTCTCCCCCCAGATTCATGCCTCTTCTTATTTGGGTAGTGTACATTTTTCTGGGGTTGTCACTACTCTTTTAGTATTTTGTTCTCTCATTCATCCATTCTTATCTAGATAAAATTACAAGGTGGAAAAACTCACTTCAAAAAAAAGAAGAGGCAGTACCAATGGCTAGGGACCTAATCAATAGAGACACTAGTAATATGTCAGAATTAGACTTCAGAATGACAATTATCAAAGTGCTAGCTGGACTCGAAAAAAAGCATGGATGATACTACAGATTCCCTTTCTGGAGAAATAAAAGAAGTAAAATCTAACCAAGTTGAAATCAAAAAGGCTATTAATGAAGTGCTCATACTGCTAGAATAAATGAGGCAGAAGAGAGAATTCAAGATATAGAAGGCAAATGATGGAAAATAAGAAGCCAAGAAAAAGAGAGACAAACAATAACTGTACCACAAATGGAGAATAAGTGATACCCTAAGATGAAATAATATTAGAATAATTGGGATTCCAGAAAAGAAGTGGGGAGCAGAAGGTATATGGGAGCAAATTTTATCAGAGAATTTCCCTAATTTGGTGAGGGGAACAAGCATCAAAATCCAGGAGGCACAAAGGACCCCCCTCAAAATCAATAAAAATAGGTTCACACCCTGTCATCTAATAATAAAACTTACGAGTCTCAGTGACAAAGAGAAAACCCTGAAAGCAGCTCGGGAGAAGAGATCTATAACATACAATGACATTAGATTGGAAGCAGACCTATTCACAGAGTGGCATGATATACTCAGAGCCTTAAATGAGAAAAATATGCAGCCAAGAATACTATAATCTAGCTATGCTGTCATTGAAAATAGAAGGAGAGATAGAAAGCTTCTAGGAAGAACAAAAACTAAAAAATTTGCAAACACCAAACAGCCCTACAGGAAATGTTTGCTTAGAGAGGTCCTCTAAGCAAAGAGAGAGCCTAAAAGTAAGAGACCAGAAAGGACCAGAGACAATATACACTAATAATCATCTTACAGGTAATACAATGGCATTGAATTCATATTTTTCAATAGTTTCCCTGAATGTAAATGAGCTAAATTCCCCAATCAAAAGACAAAGGATATCAGAATGAATTAAAAAAAAAAACAAGACCCATCAATATGCTGTCTCCAAGAAACTCATTTTAGACCCAAAGACACCTCCATATTTAAAGTGAAAACCATTTACCATGCTAATTGGCATCAAAAGAAAGCTGGGGTGGTAATCCTTATATAAGACAAATTAGATTTTTTTTCAAAGAAATGGAACAAATAATCCTAAAATTTACATGGAACCAGAAAAGACCCCCGAATAGCCAGGGGAATGTTGAAAAAGAAAATGAAAGCTGATGGCATCACAATTCCAGACTTCAAGCTCTATTTCAAAGCTGTCATCATCAAGAAGTATGGTACTGGCACAAAAAAAGACACATAGATCAATGGAACAGAAAAAAGAGCTCAGAAATGGACTCACAACTCTATGGTTAGCTAATCTTCGACAAAGCAGGAAAGAATATCCAATGGAAAAAAGACAGTCTTTCAGCAAATGGTGTTGGGAAAAGTGGACATCCACATACAGAAGAATGAAACTGGACCATTTCCTTACACCACACACAAAAATAGACTAAAAATGGATGAAAGACTTCAATGTGAGACAGGAAACCATCAAAATCCTTGAGGAGAAAACAGGCAGCAATGTCTTCGACCTCAGCTGCAGCAACTTCTTCCTAGAAACATCATCAAAGGCAAGGGAAGTAAGGGCAAAAATGAACTGCTGGGACTTCATCGAGATCAAAAGCTTTTACACAGCAAAGGAAACAGTCCTCAAAACCAAGACAATGGGAGAATGGGAGAAGATATTAGCAAATGACATATCAGATAAAGGGCTAGTATCCAAATCTATAAGGAGCTTATCAAACTCAACACCCAAAGAACAAATAATCCAATCAAGAAATGGGCAGAAGAGATGAACAGAAATTTCTCCAAAGAAGACATCCAGGGGCACCTGAATGGCTCAGTTGGTTAAGCGACTATCTTCGGCTCAGGTCATGATCCTGGAGACCCGGGATCGAGCCCCGCATTGGGCTGGGAAGCCTGCTTCTCCCTCTCTCACTCCCCCTGCTTGTGCTCCCTCTCTCGCTGTGTTTCTCTCTATCAAATAAATAAATAAAATCTTAAAAAAAAAAAAGAAGACATCCAAATGGCCAACAGACACATGAAAAAGTGCTCAATATCATTCATCATCTGGGAAACACAAATCAAAACCACAGTGAGATACCACCGTACACCAATCAGAATGGCTAAAATAAATAAGTCAGGAAATGACAGATATTGGC
Source organism: Spilogale gracilis (assembly GCA_004023965.1). Lineage (NCBI taxonomy): Eukaryota > Metazoa > Chordata > Mammalia > Carnivora > Mephitidae > Spilogale > Spilogale gracilis. Next base: position 12,598 of record PITA01004687.1, read on the forward strand.
AAGGATGCAGGGAAAGGGGCACCCTCTCACGCTGTTGGTGGGAATGCAAGCTGGTGCAGCCACTCTAGAAAATATTATGGAGGTTCCTCAAAAAGTTGAAAATAGAGCTACCCTATGACCCAGCAATCGCACTACTGGGTATTTACCCTAATGATACAAATGTAGTGATCCGAAGGGGCACATGCACCTGAATGTTTATAGCAGCAATGTCCACAATAACCAAACTATGGAAAGAGCCTAAATGTCCATCAAAGGTGAATGGATAAAGAAGATGAAGTATATTTATACAATGGAATACTATGCAGCCATCAAAAAGAATGAAAACCTGCCTTTTGCAACAACATGGATGGAACTACAGGGTATTACGCTGAGTGAAATAAGTCAATCAGAGAAAGACAATTATCATATGATCTCTCTGATATGAGGTATTTGATGAGCAAGGTGGGGGATTGTGGGGGTTAAGGAGAGGAAAAAATGAAACAAGATGGGACCTGGGAGAGAAACAAATCATTAAAGACTCTTAATCTCATGAGGGTTGCTGGGGGGTGGGTGGGGAGGAATAAGGTGGCTGGGCTATGAACGTTGGGGAGGGTATGTGCTATGGTGAGTGCTGTGAATTCTGTAAGACTGATCATTTGCAGACCTGTACTCCTGAAGCAAATAATACATTATATGTTAATTAAATTTTTAAAAAAGGGAGTATGGACTAAATGTAAGAGCTAAACACAAAAACTTACAAAAAAAAAAAAAAACAGGAATAAGTTTTGATGATCCCAAGTTAGGCAAAACTTTCTTATATACACACCCCTAAAGCCACAACAAACAAAAGGAAAAATAGATAAATCCAGATAAACTGGATTTCATAAAAATTAAACCTTGTGCTCCAAACTATACTATCAAGGAAGTGAGAAGGACAATTCACAGAATGGGGAAAAATACTTATAACTCACATGTCTGATAAGGGACTTGTATCTTGTACATATAAAGAACTCTTACAACTCAATAATAAAAAAGATAAATAGCCCAATTAAAAAATGGACAAAGGATCTGAAAAGACATTTCTCCAGAAAAGATATGTAAATGGCCAGTAAGCACATGAAAAGAGGCCCAGTACCATTAGTCAAAAGGAGGTATGAATCAAAACTGTGACGAGATACCATTTCATACTCACTAGAATGCTAGAATGGGTAAATAGAATGATAATAATAATAATGGGGGGAGAAAAAATAATAATTGGAAGAAGGAGAGGAGGAGGAGGTGATAGTGATCTGTAATAACCAACGCTGCCAAAGCTGGCAAGGATGTGGTAGGAAGGCAAAATGCTAGTGGAAATCTAAAATGGGTCAGTTTGGATAAACACAGCATTACCACATGACTCAGCAATTCCACTCTTAGATATATACCCAAGAGAAACAAAAACCCATATCCACTCAAAAACTTGTCCATGAATATGTTTAGCAGCATTACTCATAATAGCCAACAAGTAGAAACAGCCCAAATGCCTATCAATCAGCAGTTGAGTGGATAAATAAAATATAGACTATCTATACAATGGAATCAAGTCCTGACATGTGCTCCAAAATGAATGACCTCAAAAAAATTATGTCAAGTTTAAGAATCCAGTCACAAAAGATCACATATCACAAGACTCTTAAGATATTGTGCCCAAAATAGGCAAGTCTGTGAGATGCAAAGTAGATTAGCTGTCGCCCTGGGCTGAGATGAGAAGAAAATGGGTACAGGTGGGATCCAGAGTGGCTGCTCAAGGTAATCAGGTTTTCCTTTGGGTTAAGGAAATCTTCTAAGTTCATGGCGATGGTTTCACAGGTCTGTATATATCCTACACACCATCAAATGGTACACTTTAAATGGGTGAATTGTAGAAAATGTGAATTACATCTCAGAAAAGCTGTTTAAAAATCTAGGAAATGAGACAAGGAAGGGAGTTCATTGTGACCATTCAGCAGCCCCAGCTTCACAAGAAAACACAATCCTTCACTTGGTCCCATAAGGTATCTTCCAGAAAGCGTGTGGTATCACCGTGCTTTGGAAAAGTCTATGGGAGGTGGGTGAAATAAGAAAGGATTTACCTGGAGGGTCTCTTTTGTCTCCGATCTCTTACTGGTCGACAGTTGCTCCGTTGGGCATTAACTCCTTCTACTTCAGGATGTATTTACAGAGTACCGGTGGGAAAGGAAGTCCATACACTTGGAAGGAAGAAGAAGAGCCACATAGCCTCCTTGAGTCCAGATAATCTGAGACCATGGAAGGCTTAAGCCTGTAGAAGCCACTGAGGCTGATGCAGCCGAAGACGGTAGAGAAGCTGCCAAATGTCTTAGTATTTCCACCCCCACCTCCCATGCCAGAGCTGGGGGTGCTGAGGATTCAGACGACTTCTGTTTGGAAGCCCCACCCACCACACTGCAGCCCACAGGGCAAGAACTGGAGGCTGAGGTCCTCACGGGAGACGAGAGGCAGCTGCTCATCCCTGGTTGTGAAAGCTGACCTCAAAACATGTAGACAAATTTTGAGCGTCCTAGCTTCCTAAGACTATAATCCGTCTACTGGATGAGAAGCTGCTGCCCAGTGATAGTTGTTGATGCCCCAACTCAAGGGCACTTTCCTGAGGAGACCACTCTGATGTGGGACCAGTTGAACAAGCAAGGTTATGGGAGCCAGAGCAGATGGTGGAGACCCAAGCAGATGGAACCAAGGAAGTCCTGAATGAGGTGGGGGAGGGAAGGAGGGAATGGAGGAGTAGGAGGGAGGGGGCAGAGGTGGTAGGACTTAAATTGGGGTCAAGTTAAAAAAAAAAGAAAAAGAAAAAGAAAAAAAGCCTCTCTGGTTCAGTTTATTCCTTAGCATAATGTAAGTGCCTTGCAGGTTCTGACCCCCTGATCACATCTCCAGCTCCAATTACCCAAATTGCTAGCAGTTCCTTGGGGACAAAGCCTGGCACCTCTCCTTTCAAGCCTGCATCATTGTAAATGCCCTTTGACTGGAATACTGAAACTCTATATCCCTTCATCTGAATGATGCCTTCTGGCTCTTTAGGATTCAACGCATGAGCATCTCACTCCCTTCTACTTTCCAAGAGGGTTTCTGTTGGGACTGATGTTAACCTGTCTCCTCCCACCAGATGAGGAGCTCATTGGAACAAGCACTACCACGTTTATCTCTGAGTTTTCAATGCTCAGCACCTTGTCTGGCACCAAAGAGCTGTGCTTGATAGACAGATGTTGCAAACCATGTTGAAATGAAAAGGGTTTCCCACTAACCTCCTTTATTCCATGGTCTAATTTCCTCAATAAGGAAAAACTGAACTCTTCCTTGAAAGTTCCAGAGCAAACTCATCGCCTTCTCAAAGTCAAAAGTAAGGAAGACAATGCTAAGAAGTTTTTCAGGAAAAGCTGCATGTCGAGAAAGCTTCTTAGTGAAGCAGGACTATGGGGTGGTTAAGAACACAGGTTCTAGAGCTAGATGATTTGCTTTCAGATCCCAGATCTCCTATTTACTGGTTTGGAAAAGTGTCCTTGAGAAAGTGACTTGCCCTTTCTGTGCCTTGGTTTCCACTTTTGTAATGTAAGAGAATAATGAAGTATGTGAGTGTTAGGTGAGCTTATATTGACAAAGTGCGTAGCACAGTGCCTGGTGGGTAAAAAACACTACGTAAGTCTTGCTTAAGGGAAAAGGGAGGAGAGGGAATGGGGAGGAGGAGGGCATCTCTCCATTCAACAAACATTTTTTGTTTGCTCTCATATGTCCTGAGGATAACAGGAAGGAAGAGATACTGTGTCAGGAAGAGAATGTGATGTTTCAAGAACACATTTTGCAGGGTGCAGGCTTCCCTGACTAGACCTGAGAGATTGTAGACCTTAGGACAGTCCCAGCAACTGGCAAGAAGGAGTTACATCCTCATTGTTACATCCTCATTGTTCGGTTGAAACAAATTCCTCCTTATGTGTCTACATTATAACAAGAACCATATGATCATTATCAGTTTATTTGACTCTTTGAGAGAGATCAGTTGAGAAGGTTTCAGGGCACTGGAGGGAGCTGGGCTTTTACCCATCCACTGTTGTACATAGAAAGAGATTTTTTTTTTGAGAGAGAGAGAGAGAGAGAGCAGGGGAGGGGCAGAAAGGGAGAGAGAGAATTCTAAGCAGACTCCCTGCACAGCACAGCGCCCCATACAGGGCTCTATGTCATGACCCTGACATCAGAACCTGAGCTGCAATCAAGAGTCGGATGCTTAACCAACAGAGCCACCCAGGAGCCCCTACCTAGAATGAGATTTAGGAAAAGGACCAGCTCCCACTTGCAAGACAGAAAATTAAAGGACTTATTCTGGAATTTTAGGTCAGCAGCAAGCTACGGAATGATGTGATGGTTTGGGTCTAATTATCCGTTTAATTGTATTGGCAGTAGAAACCTGGCCTGCTCTGACCTTTGGCGCCAGGTCCCAAGAATCTCTGTGATCCTTGTCATCCGCTCTTGGAAACCCATCTACTCATACCATCCAGTGGTGGGGAAGGAATGACCCGTTGTCCTCTCCCCAGCGGATCCCTTATAATTTAAGTGACCATACCCGGTCCACCCTCATGGGACTAATTAGGGGTGGTGTACCCAGCAGAGGGATAACCCAGCTCCCGGGGCTCCAGCTGTGCATGACTGGAAGCAGAGTTTTGGGGTTTTGGTCTTCTTCCTTTTCATGCTCAGTTTTGTTTCTCAAAGGCAACTTTCGTCTTAAGAGAAGCTCCAAAAGATACAAGGGTCCAGCAGACACCAGTCTCCCATGCTGGCACGTGGAGGGTAAGAAAGTCCTCTCTCTCCAAAGACAGTTTTAAACAAAATGGTCAGTAATTCTCTTCTTCCTGGGCAGAGTGCCTGGTAGTAATTGACTTTACCAGAAAGTACTTGTGCAGCACCTCTGGGACTCAAAGGATAGGCTGTTTGCCCCTGAGTTCTTGTTACTTTCTCATGGTTAAACTTTGTATTTTTTTTTTGCAGGAAGAAGAAGAACAAGAAAACAGTGATAGAGAACTGGTCAGTGTTGTCTAGAAACATGATTTGCTTTACAGGCTCATAGCTAACAATTAAGCTAGATGGCCTTGGTCGGAGTTCTGGCATCTCATCCCCCTAAATTGAAAGGCTGCCTCCCACACTGGAGAGAAGTCAAGAGATTTGACCCTGCTTTCAGGACAGGAGAGCTGAGCTCTCTTCCTGCTCCCCAAAGTCAACCTTCTGCTGCTCAGACAAACAGAGGGGGCTGCTCACTTGTTTAATCAACCCTGGGAGATTCCCAAACATGATTCCCTCCTGAAGAGCTACAAGACCAGACCTATTTTGGGGATATTTACCTAAAGTTTAGCTCAGGGATAAGGGAAAGGCTCTTACAGGGAAGAAGCTTTTTGATAATTGAAGCAACTTGGATGGGATTATGTCTTTTTAAAATTTGTTTTGTTTTATTGAGATATGATTGATGTCTGGCATTTTACTGTTTTCAGGTGTGCAACATAGTGATTGATATTTGTACATATTGCAAAATGGTCATCACAGTAAGTCTAGTTAGTATCCATCAGCACACATAATTACAGATTTTTCTGGCGATAATAATTTTTAAAATTTACTCTCTTAGGGGAACCTCTGTAGCTCAGTTGTTAAGCATCTGCCTTCGGCTCGGGTCATGATCCCAGAGTCCCAGGATCGAGCCCTGAATTGGGCTCCCTGCTCAGCAGGGAGTCTGCTTCTCCTTCTCTCACTCTTTCTGCTGTGGCCCCTCTCTAGCTGTGTTTCTGTCAAATAAATACATAAAATCTTTAAGAAAAAATATCAGACTGGTGCCTGACCCTCAGCCAGATGTCACTGGCAGTGGGAGGTCATTTGGAACAGCTGCAGGGGTAGAGAAATTGGACATCGGATTCCTCGGGTGCCAGGGAAACTGGCCGTTGGAGGCTGCCTGGGGCAGGAGATGAGGAGATCCAGAGAAGGCACCACCTGCAGCAGGTGCTTCCCAAGGGGATCCCAGTGGGACTGCAGGGGAAGGGAGGTTGTCCTCCAAATTCACCAGAATGCTTCACCCAGAAGGAGCTAGTGCTTTGGCATTAGGGAGAAGAAAGTGCATTCCATTGGCAGAGAATTTCGAAGAACACCATCTGAGTTAAGATCTGTCCTCCTCTTTTACTCCCTCCTCCGTCTAAATACAATGAGGAAAAAGCAAGAAACAGAAGGATGCAGAACAAGGAGGGAAAAGTAGACTTGATTCCCCTGTCCTATTGCTGGTCCATGGACACACAGCTTGGGTCGAAACTAGGGTAAGGGGAGAAGTTTGAGCTGGATTTGAAATTAGAAGTTTTGATATTAGATGGGACTAGACCTAAACTTTTTATTTTAAAATTAAATCTAATAACATTAAGGTAGTAGAATAAAATGAAATAAAAATAAATATAATAAAATATAGCCATGGGAGAGGTAATATATTCATAAGTCCACATAATCACCAAAACAATCAGGCACTCTCTCTTCATATGTCCCTTTGTCACACTCTCCTTCATCTCTAACCTCTGGAAACCACAGCTCTCTCCTGGGACACAACTTTGCCTTTTTGAACATGTCATAACAGTGAAAAAATGTAGTATTTTGAGATCATCTTTTTTTAAATTTAGCACTATGCTTTGAGATTCATCCAAGCTATTGTGTCTCACTGGTGAACTCTTCTTTACGGCTGAGAAGTGTCTAATTTTTTGCATGTACAATTATCTCCTTATTTATTTGGCCTGTGCCAGGTTATCACTTTATTACCTGTCAGTCGGAGTTTACCATCAGTACCCGCGCAGCATAAAGGACTAGGTAAGAATTTCGGAGCATTTATCCTTGATAGTGAGCGCAATGTGAAGCACCGTCAGTAGAGGGAGCTCGAGGGGCACTGCAGGAGGGCCTTCTAAGTTCCAGCTGCAGCGTGTTTTACTTTCTCGGTTTTTGTGTATGGTTTTTTGGGGTTTTTTTTTGCTGGTGCTGCAACATCATTCAGAGGTATGGGTGTGTGAGACGTCTGTCCGGTCCTAGGCAAGCCAGCCGTGCACCCAGAGTAAGCAGTCTCTCAGTGTCCTGGCCTGAGTCACGTGGCCACCCTCCCACCGCCTTTTGCCAGGAACACAGCCCTCCAAGCCTCATGCCCCAGGTGGCACTCCACCTGCCCCTGTGCACCCCGCACCGCAGGTGTGACTCTCCTGCACACCAAAGCTTTGTTCCCTGAAGCTCCCTCAATGTGGACACCTTGTGTTCCAGACCTCATTTCCCCCAGCCCTGCCCTGCCTTCCCGCAACTGTGGGCAGCTCTCACACAGGCCACCAAGAGAACTTAGCCATTCCCTGCGCAGCGCCACACCTTCCCTAACAAATCTGAGCCCCAGCTGGAGGAGGGCTCCCTTCAAAGTTTGTCTTCCCACCCTGTTTTGGCTCTAAGATACCGTAGAATTCTATTCACTGCTTTAAAGATACTCTCTTACAAATAATCATTTACATTAAAATTTCTCTTTTAAAATTACTGTGTGGTTTCTGTCTTCTGATCGGACTCAAACAGATAGAGTAGTTGAAAACTATTGATATTTTCCATATACTAATGATGATGAATAGAAGTGTGCAGGATTTTGTGTGCATGTGAACATAAGTTTTTATTTCTCCGGGTTTAGATTTTCTAAGAATGGCATTTCTGGGGTATATAGTTAAGTGGATATTTCACTTTATAAGGAATTGTTAAGCTTTTTACAGAGTGACCACCATTTTTCATTCCTGCCAGGAGTGCATGAGAGTTCCGGTTGTCCATATCATCACCTGCATTTGGTATTGTCAGATTTATTTAGTCTTTCTTTCTTCCTTTCTCTTTTCTTTGTTTTTTTTTGGGGGGGGCATTTTAGCTTGTCATTTTATTTTGCATTTTCCTAATAGATGATGTTGTCCATCTTTTCATGTGCTTTTTTTGTCATCTGTACATCCTTCTCACTGAATTGTCTAAGTTTTTTGCTTCTTTTTAAATTTAGTTTGCATTTTTATTACTAAATTTATTTTATTTTATTTTATTTTTAAAGATTTTATTTATTTGACAGAGGGAAACATAGCTAGAGAGGGAACACAAGCAAGGGGAGTGAGAGAGGGAGAAGCAGGCTTCCTGCCGAGCGGGGAGCCCGATGTGGGACTCGATCCCAGGTCTCCGGGATCATGACCTGAGCCGAAGGCAGTCGCTTAACCAACTGAGCCACCCAGGCGCCCCATTTATTACTAAATTTAGATAGAGCTTTGTGTATTCTAGATCCAAGTCCTTTGGTGGATATGTGATTGATTTTTCAAGTATTTTCTACCAGTTCAAAGCTTGTGTTCTCATTCTTTTAATAGCATTTTTCTCAAAAGTTCTTAATTTTGCCAAAGTCAAATTTATCAATATTTTTCTTATAGACCATCTTTTGGTGTCGTATTTAAGAACTCTGCCTAATCTCGGGTCATGTTTTCTTCTAAACATTTTAAAGGTTTAGGTTTTACATTTAGATGGATGGTGTCTTCTGAGATGTTTGCATAAGGTATAAAGTTCATCTTATTGCATATGTATGTTCAATTACCAACACCATTTGTTTAAAACTCTATCTTTCATCACTGAATTCCCTGTGAAGCTTCATCAAGAATCAACAGGCCATATTTGTGTGGGTGTATTTTTGTACTTTTGACTATGTTCCATTGATCTATCATTTTGCCAATATCACACTGTTCATTGCTGTAACTTTGTATCGATTCATAAAATTGAGTAGAGTAACTCCTCCAATTTTCTTTTTCAGATCGCTTTGGTTTTTCTAGGTAATTTGCCCTTCCATATAATTTTATAATCAGTTCGCCCATATCTATAAAAAAATCTTGCTTGGATATTGACTGAAATTGTGTTAAATCTCTAAATCAATTTGAGGAGAATTGCTGATTTGAGAATATGTTGAATGTTTATGTCAATGAACATGCTATGCGCCTCCATTTACTTACTTATTCTTTGATTTATTTCCAAAATATTTTGTAATTTTGTGTATAGAACATCTGCATGTTCTCTTGATTTATCCCTAAGTAATTCTTTTTTGGAGGGAACTACTGTAAATGATGCTTTTTAATTTTTGGTTTTGAATTGTTTCTTGCTAGAGATAGAAATATATTTGATTTTTGCATGTTTATCTTGTATCCTGGGATCTTCTTAAACTCACACATTAGCCCTAGGATTTTTTTTTTTTTTTGCAGTTTTCTCTCTACACAGAAAATCATGTGCTCTGAAAAAGGGCAGTTTTATGTCTTCCTTTCCAAATGGCATTCATTTTATTTATTTTTCTTGCATTATTGCACTGGTGAGGACTTCCAGTACAAGCTTGAATAGGCTGTGAGAGCAAACATCCTTGTTTTTTTCCTAGTGTTATGGAGAAAGCAAACAGTGTGTCATGATCAAAGATGGTTTTAACCATAGTTTTGGTTTTTTTTTTTTAACTGTAGTGAGAAAGTTTGTTGAGAATTTTTATGATGAATGGGTGGTAAACTTTGTCAGATGCTCTTTTGGAATTGGTTGATATGATTATGTGGATTTTCTTCTTCAGACTGTTAATATGGAGGGTTAGATTGAAAGATTTTTTAATATTAAGCCACTTTTGCATATCTAGGATACACCTAGGATACCTTGGCTGTGGTTTATTGTTGTAGTTATGTATTGCTGGTTTCAATTTGCTAACATTTCTTGAATATTTTGGTGTGTCAGTGTTCATAAAGAATTCTGGTTGGTAATTTTTTAATGTTTTGTTTGGTTTTGGTATCAAGAAAATTCTGACCACATAAAATAACTTTGAAAATGTTCCCTCATCTTCTGCTTTCTGGAAGAAATTGTGTAAAATTTGTGGAGGGTTTTCTCCTCTTTAACTGTTTGGTAGAGTTAGGCACTAAAAACATCTGGTTCTGGAGATTTTGTTTTTGGAAATTTTAACCTACAAATTCAATTTATTTAATAGTTGTGTGCCATTCAATTTTTCTATTTCATTTTGGATATGTTCTGATAGCTTGTGGGCTTTTTTTTTTTTTTAAAGAATGTGTTGATTTCATTTATGCTGCCCAATACATGTCCATATAGTTATCCAAAGTGTTCTCTTCTTATCCCCTGAAGATGTGAGGGTCTGTTTCGTTACCATTTATTTCATTCCTGATATTGGTAATCCGTGTCTTCTCCTTTTTTTCTTGACCTGTGTTGCTAGAGATTTATCAGTTTTACTGATCTTTTCAAAGATCCAGCTTTTGGTGGTGTTGATCTTCTCTATTATTTTCCTATATTCTGTATAATTAATATAATCAACCTGTGCTCTTATCTTTATTATTTCTTTCCTCTTCTTGCCAAAGTGAAAATTTAGATTATTAATTTGAAATGCTTCCCTTTTCTAATATAAGGACTTAATACTTTCAGTTTTCCCCTAAGCATAACTTTGGCCTCATCCTGCAAATTTTGATATGTTGCATTTTCCTTCAATTCAAAATACCATTTAATTCCCCTTGAGACATCCTGTTTTAACTAGGGATTATTTAGAAACATGTTGTTTAATTTCCAAGTGTTTTGAGATTCTTCCTGTCACTTTCTGCTATTAATTTCTAGTTTAAATCCATTACAGAGAACATATTTTGTATAATTCTTTAATTTTTGGTAATTTTTGCTTTATGACTTAGGATATGGTCTATTATGGAAAACATCCTACGTGTACATCAAAATAATATGTATTCTGCTGTTGTTGGGTGTTCTGCTATTATTGTCAACCAGATCCAGAAATTATCAATGAAATGGTAATTGTTCAGTTTTTTTTGTCCTTGCTTAAGTTCTGTTTACTAGTTTTATCAATACCTGAGAAGAGAATATTAAAATCTCCAGGTACAAGCGTGAATTTATCTATTTCTTCTTTTGGTTGTCAGTTTTTACTTTGTGTTTTTTGAATCTCTGTTGTTAGGTACATATACATTTAAGATAGTTGTATCTTTTTAGCAAATTTATCCTTTTAATCTTTATATGATATTGTCTTTATCCCAGTAATTTTCTTTGCTCTGAAGCTCACTTAAGCTGATGTTAGTATAGGCACTCCAACTTTCTTTTAATTAATGATCATATATTTACATCTAGTTTTACTTTCAGCCTATCTATATCATTGTATCTGAGATGTGTTTATCGTAGAGGAAATAGAGTTGGGTCATTCATTTTTAAGAGAATGTGTTCTGGGGTGCCTGGGTGGCTCAGAGGGTTAAGCCTCTGCCTTCGGCTCAGGTCATGATCTCAGAGTCCTGGGATTGAGTCCCACATTGGGCTCTCTGCTCAACGGGGAGTCTACTTCCCTCTCTCTCTGCCTGCCTCTATGCCTACCTGTGATCTCTCTCTCTGTGTGTCAAATAAATAAATAAAATCTTTTAAAAAAAAAGAATGTGTTCTATTTAACATTGGCCTTTTACTAGCTATGTTTGTACATTTTACATTTAATAAAATTATCGATATGTTTAGATTTATATCTACCATTTTATTACTTTCATCTCTTGAATTTCTTTTAAAGATTTTATTTATTTATTTATTTGTTTGTTTGTTTATTTATTTTTTATTTGAAAGAGGGAGAGTGAGTGAGAGAGAACCTGAGCAGGGGGAGAGGGAGAAGCAGACTCCCCTGCTGAGCAGGGAGCCTGACATGGGCCTCCATCCCAGGACCGCGGGATCATGACCTGAGCTGAAGGCAGTCGCTTAACTGACTGAGCCACTCAGGCGCCGCTACCATTTTATGATTTGGTTTCTGCTTGCTTTCTCAGCTTTTTATCCCTTTCTTTTCCTTTTCCTTCCCTCTTTGGGTTATTTAAATAATTTTATTATTCTATTTTCATTTAAGTTTGTTTTTTCTTTGTTTTAGTGGTTGCCCAAGGTATTAAGTATAACATATTGATGTTATAACATACTTATGTCTTCACTTTCTATTTAGAACCATTATTTTACCACTTTAAGTAATGATATGTAGAAACCTTACCACCATATAAGTTCCCCTACGCTCTTCCTTTATGTTGTAGTTAACTATCTCCTACATTGAAAACCCTATCAGAAAGTGTAAATTTTTTGTTTTCAGTGGATTATGTCCTGAACATTTTAAATATTGTTATGCAAATTTGAATCTTGTTGAAATTCTATGTAGAATGTTATTTTTGTTTAGCAAGCATTTGACCTAGTTGGAGTCATGCCCCAAATTCTAACCAGCCTTGTGGTTTCAATGTCAGGTCTACTTCACTGTCTTTCAGTCCTATTTAGACTTATTCCATATATACACCTTTCAGTGGTCCGTCTGAAACTCTGAAAGTGGTCTATCCTATAGTTTAATTCTCAGTATTCATAGTATTCTATTTGGGGCCAGATTCATGCATATGTAGCTTAAAGATGAGCCCAGGAGTTTGAAAGCAACTTCAACTTTTGCTTTTCTGGGCTCCTTTCTTTCTGCAATCCTCATGGTACTTTCTGATTCTAGAGGCCTCTTAACTTCTCTGCAGTTCTCTGGAGTGTTGGTGTTTATATACCCTACAGTTCTCTTCTTTAACTGTTTTTTTTTTTTTTTAATTTGACAGAGACAGACACAGTCAGAGAGGGAACACTAGCAGGGGGAGTGGGAGAAGGAGAAGCACGCTCCCCGCCGTGCAGGGAGCCCAATGTGGGGTTCGATCCCAGGACCCTCAGATTATGACCTGAGCCAAAGGCAGAACCTTAACCAACTGAGCCACCAGGCCCCCCTCAGACTCTGTGAACAATGTAACACAGGCATTTTATCCCCTTTCTCCAGTGAAACTCCAGCACAAAAAGGCTAATTGGCTTATCCCATTTAATCATAATTATTCCAGTAAATAGAATATAGACTCCTGACCATGAACTAAATACTCTTTACTTCCTCCTATAAAATTATAGCCCAATAACCCATAATTCTGTTTTCCTCAGTAAAAAACACAGACGCTCAATGACTGAGCCACCCAGGCACCCCTTCTTCTACTGCTTCTATTTCCACACCTAAATGGTAAGAGGATAGAGAGACAAAAACAAACAAAAAAACAATCAAAAGAGGTTTGCCACATTCTCTAGGGACCACAGCTTCTGTGTCAAAGTGGACAATTCCCCTTCCACAGAGATGTAGACTCTTGAAGGCCTTCTTGCTTCTGCTTTTGCAGAATTGCAAAGGGGCCAGGAAGTAAACGAACATAGGAAGGAGAAAATATAAGAGCATCAGGAAACTCCTTTCCCAGTCTTCACGGTGAAACAAGGGGGCTTCTTCTGGAACCTTCTGTCATTACCAAGATCCACTTCTGGGTTTCAGACTGCACTGAGTCCAAGCCAAGGGATATCAGAGGAAAATAAAATCATGAAACTTTGAATCCTTGTCCTCTCCAAATCACTCTGCCTTGATTTACCTTTCAAAATCCTCAAACTGATTTTCCTAAGCATTTGATTCAGATTTTATAGTTGCAATGGACGGGAGAGATGGAGCCGGTGTACTTACTCCATCGTCCCTAGGACTGCAATCTGGAAATAACAGAGATAGAAAACGTAGGTATTAAACCCCAGAAGACTCCAGGACGGCTGTGAGATTTGCCTGAGCTATCATCCAGGGTTCGTAAGCAGTACTCTTCCAGCGTGTGTTAGAGGCAGAATGACCATCATCCAAACTAGGGCACCTTTTCAGAATGAGAGATTATAGCTGGACGACAGGTATGGACCAGAAACCAGAACGTTTATCTAGGAAGTGGAGTGGGGAAATGCTCTTTTCTCAGAGTACTCCACTGAGCTCAACTGGCTAATCACCATTAGTCTCCTTTACATAGAAGATTTGTCTCCGTTGCTTGCGTTGTTCTGGATGGTTCGCATGTAAGAAGTGTAAGTCAGCCTTGGTCCCTAAGGCAGATCTGTCATCACCAGTGTCTCCACCTACCTGGATAGAGCATATTCTGCAAATGTAGGCTGAGGCAGCCCCTTCCTGGGCCTTTTCTGAGTCGTACAAAGCTGAGGCTCAGTGCGAGTTTCCGCTCAACTAAGAACAGAACTGTGCAGCACTGGATAGATCGGTTTTAGCAAAATTTATTTTAGAATAAAATGAACCTGAGTCAACTGGCGCAAAGACGTTTCTGAGTCTTAGAGCTTGCGAGCAGCTGGCAGGAAAAGCAGGGACTCTGGCCATCCCCACAGCACAGGGGCACCATGGCCGTGTGGGGACGCCTCCACCGACCCTACAATGAGCCTTCCCACAAGAAACTTCCTCCAGGAATAATTTATACCTTTTAACTCATCTTGAACTTCATCACTGAAATTCCCAACAAGGATGTCGTTTGGCGCCAAAGCCGCAGTGGTTTTTCTGATGTGGGAGCCTCTGTGGAAAACCACTCAGGAGCATTTCATGCAGGCCCCAAGCGGTTGCCCCATGACGGTGCCTTTTCGCCATTCCGAACTGGGATCCCGTTCTTACTAGTGAATGTGACACATTACATTTGAATGGATGCAGAAGTTGCTTGTCTTTATTGCTCTGAGGAATCATTCCATTCAGACAGGAATGGCAGAGGGCGCCGATTTTATAGTCCTCTGGGACCAGAACACTACTGTAACTAGAGACTGAACTCGGAAAACTGCTGGGTCCTTTAGCCTGTCGCCCTGTCTCTTGGGCCCCAGCTAGGATCAGTTGGTCAGGAAGCACACACAAGGAGTGCAGCCTCGATGGGCAGACAGCTCGGACCAAAGTTCTGTGTAGGCTCCATCCTTGTTGTCTTTTAACCAATGTATACATTTACTTCGCAGACTTGTAGCGTGGTCGCTAATGCTTGCCACTGCCTTTCTACTCTGTAATGCTGTTCCTTGTCTCCTCACTGGCTTGATCGTGATGACCTGCTTGGTCTCTATTTCCAGTGGACCATGTGTACTTCATGCCCTGCCCAATGGCCAAGGGGACAATGAAGGGCTGAAGCCGGCCTTACTCTGCTCCCCTAGCCTTGTGTCCAGCACAAGGCTATCCTCCTCGCCCATCACAGGAAGGGCTCTTTCTATTTTATCTGTGCAGAGAAGGCACATTCCTCAAGCACAGAGTAGAGACTGTCGGTGGCTCTGTCTTCTCCTTGTCCCCCTCTGGTTTCTGCCTTTCCCACTTACTTTCTGTGCTCTAGAGTCAATGGGTGAACTAGGAGTAAGAGGTTTTTTTTTTTCCAAGAAGCTTTAGGCAAAGTTTAAATCAATCATTCAAATAAAATAATATTTATTTGATAGCAAATATATATAAATTTATATGTATAATAAATAGCAGACATGGTAGCCGATAGCCACAGAGCAAAAGTGACTGCATCTGCCAACTGGTCTCAGATGCCTTGGAAAGTCTGAGGGGCACTGTGTCCTGAATGTATGCAAGCATCCAGAGAATTTACTCTCCCTCAGTCCAGAGGCCATCAGAGGCTCTACCCGGAGCCTGGGGGCCATTCCAGGGGCCCGTCCGGCTTGCTCAGAGTTGACAAAACACTTCCTGTCTTCTATCAGCTCGATCGGTGCTGTGTGTTCTGTCCATCCACATCGCCACTCACCAGAGATAGGGAGATGGCTCAAGGTCTGCTTCACTGTTCCCTAGGCTGGGAGCTCCTCCCAGTGGTTTCTGTTTTCCTGAGTCGTTTCCAGTGAAAAAATTCAGGGATACTTCTGAGATGGCTCTACCTGAATCCTTTCGAGTTTTTTACTGGCATATGGTAGCGTATCTGAGTCCAGAACCTGGAATTGGGAGGGACTGATTTTAAGTTTCTCCAAGTGACTTTGGGTAAAACCCGGAGAGCTCTTTTCACGAGATGAGGTAGAGATGCTGGCTCTTGGAAGGAGCAGAACTTAATTAAAATTAGTTTCAGTGTCTGATCATCCAAAGCCAGATTCACTGCGGCTTGTAGTTCAAAGATACTGGGTCCATTGACATAGTTGGGGCTCAAGATAAATATTCCTCTTCGACTTTTCTTAATCGCATTCACAATATCTTCTGCATACACTGGAAATAAAGAATTTAAGGAACTGTTATTGCTAAACCTGCAGTCTCAATAACCCCGAATCTCTGAATCTCCCAGATCTACCCAGAGGGTTCCTTGCAAAGGCGCTCTGGGGGAAGGAGGAAAGGAAGGATGGTTTGCTATGCCACTTTTTCTGTATTAACTCTACTGACAGTTGAAGATACACTCTGGTGTCCAGTGACTCCCAAATTTACATTCCTCTCTTTGTGTTCTGTGTCCTCAAACTCTCAATTTCTCCAGGAACAGAGCTCGTTAGCCCAAGGCAGGCTGGGATAACAGGGGGCCAAGAGATGCCCCAGGCTCCCTGGTGGGGTGCCTAGAGCAGAGGAAGTGGGGGATGGAATGAGATCTGCACATCTGATGAGCAGCCAGCGCCTTACACAATGCTGAGGGCTGTGGCATTGTGGCCAGTGGAAGCTTACAAAGCCGGGGGACCACCTGTTTAAGTTAACAGAGATGACTTCCTAGAGAGGAGCCAGGAACTCTGACTTTGTGCAGAAAGGCCTCCTGAGGGCCCAATAATTTTTTTCTGAAGATGGATTTTTTTTTTTTTTTTGGCTGATGGAACATGTCTCTGCAACACACATTCTCCTGTGCTGTGGCCCAACATATTCTAAGCTCATGGAACTTTCTAGAAGAGGTATATGCCAATAGAAGCAATGACGGGAAAGCCCACAGAGCGCTTGCACATTCAACTGTCATTTTTATTCTAGATCTTCTCTTGGCATGCAGGACCCACCTCCTCCTGGGGTCACATCTCTTTCGAGCAAACACAAGCTGTATCCGTATTTGTTTTCCAAAACTTCAGGGAATAGATTCAGAGCCAGGTACTCCTCACTCAGAGATGAATTGACCTCACTCCCAAAAGAGCTCCCTTTTGCATAGGATACAAAAGCATCAAATACCTTTTTATCTGAGGAAGAGAAACAATTCAAAAAAAAAAGTCAACCATTTACATATGCTTCACTATCGCGGTGTATCTATATGGGGCTTATATCCTACAACATATGGGCAAAAATGAAGTGTTGGGCTCCTTGGTGAATTGATTTACCAATAAAAAGCAGCTGTGTCTGTTTCAGAACCACTCTGCTGAGTGGGGTCGATTATCCAACCGGATTTGAATTCTAATTTATGACGCACTCCTGCCTTTTCACTGAGGTCAGATCAAAGAGCTGCGGCTTCTGTGATTAAATCGCATATACTGGGGGGTTCCTTTGAGTTGTCTTTCCACTACGCTGTTGCTGTCTCATGAGTTACACATCAAAGAAGAGTCTGTTCCGTCAAAGCGTGGTAACATGCAGCAAGCAAAGCACTGCCAAGACCCAGCACCTGCAGAGGACCGAGCCGACAGCGTGTGCACCTACATTCAAATCCTCATGTGTAAAATGCCGTAATAAGAACGCCCTGGTGGACAGTTTTCAGGGTTGCGTGATACCATGTATATAAAGTGCTTGAGCCTGGCTCACAGTAGGCTCACAGGATAAGGACCCTTTCCCGCACTTACTAGATGGGAGATCCCATTGATGAACCTCGTCTTGGGATATCTGTAAAGTGTCACGCGCCTCTTCTGAGCGGGTGATGACAAATGCACATTGAGTGCCTGGATGTGCTATGTAACTAACCAACCGAGAAAGGGGGAAAGATCTCAAGAGTTAACTCATGGGCATTGGCATCCAGACATCCCAGGTTCACATTCCAGTCCTTTGCACAATGGATGGCATGGCAAATAGTGATGTTACAATAGCAAACAATAGCCCCAGGGGTTGATACAATTGGTGCTACACTTGCTGAACATGGACAGAAGGAGATCCCCTAGTGGATGGAAATGCCAGCAGCAAAAAAAGAAGAGGGAGCAGGGGAGGTCCCGGAGACAAGAAAGGGGGATGCCGAAGAACCAAGGCCCAAAAGGGCTCATCCAAGAAGCTCCTCACTGCCCAAGTGGGAAGGAGGAGGCTCATGGGGCATGGCCAGCAGGGAAGGGCTGTGCCCTTTAAACGTGTGTGAGACACCCTATTCACCCTCATTCCTTGTATATCCCTGTGAAACTCCAGTGAGCTTAAATTTTTCTATTATCTGGAAACATTAAATTTCTTTGAAAATGAAAGTAGCAAATGGGAGTATTAGACTTCTCCTAGATCTTTTGCAACTCCTCCCATCTAGGTCTCTCTAAAATTTTGGATATTCAGCAGTAATTGCAAAGGAAATAGCTATTTTTCTGTAAAACATTAGATTGGCCATAGAAGGGTAATGAATCACGGAGCTTTAAAACTGGGTTCTGCCTCCTCATCGGGTTGCCAGCTACGCAAAGTGAAAAGAGAAAGGACAGATTTAAAAGGTTCACGATTTATTGGCTCTTCTGTACAAGCTCTAGAACCTTAAGGTAAGGATCATTTTAGTAAAAAAAAAAAAGCATAAGTCATCTAGGGGAATGACTAAGACATTGGTTAAGTAACTCATTCAACTCATAAAAGCTAGAAAGCTAATTTAGAGAAATAAATCTCAAAAAACACTCTTGGCAAGGGGAACCCTCTTACACTGTTGGTGGGAATGCAACTTGGTGCAGCTGCTTTGGGAAACAGTATGGAGATTCCTTAAAAAATTAAAAATAGAGCTTCCCTCTGACCCTGCAATTACACTACTGGGTATTTACCCTAAAGGTACAAATGTAGTGAAAATAAGGTCCATAAGTACCCCAATGTTCATAGCAGCAATGGCCACAATCGCCAAACTGTGGAAAGAGCCAAGGTGCCATCAACAGACGAATGGATAAAGAAGATATGGTCCATATATACCATGGAATATTATGCCTCCATCAGAAAGGATGAATACCCAACTTTTGTAGCAACATGGACCAGATTGGAGGAGATTATACTGAGTGAAATAAGCCAAGCAGAGAAAGTCAAGTATCACATGGTTTCACTTACTTGTGGAGCATAACGAGTAATATAGAGGACAGTAGGAGAAGAAAAGGACATGTGAACTGGGGTAAATCAGGGAGGGGGATAAAACATGGGAGACTTTGCACTCAGAAACAATCTGAGGGTCTTGGAAGGGAGGGGTGGGGGATGGGTGAGCCTGGTGGTGGGTATTGAGGGCACGTATTGCATGGAGCACTGGGTGTGGGGCATAAACAATGAATCTTGGAACACTGAAAAAATAAAATAATGTAATAAAAATAAATGAATAAATAAAACTGGGTTCTGCCTCCTTATCGGGTTGCCATCTACACAAAGTGAAAAGAGAAAGGACAGATTTAAAAGGTTCATGGCTTATTGGCTCTTCTGTACAAGCTCTAGAATCTTAAGATAAGTATCATTTTAGTAAAAAAAAAAAAGCATAAGTCATTTAGGGGAATGACTAAGACATTGGTAAAATAACTCGTCCAACTTGTAAAAGCTAGAAAGCTAATTTAGAGAAATAAATCTCAGAAAACACTCTTGTCAAGGGGAACCCTCTTACACTGTTGGTCGGAATGCAACTTGGTGCAGCCACTTTGGAAAATAGTGTAGAGATTCCTCGAAAGATTAAAAATAGGGCTACCCTATGACCCAGCAATTTCACTACTGGGTATTTACCCCAAAGATACAGAGATAGTGGAAAGGAGGATCATATGCGTCCAATGTTCATAGCAGCAATGTCCACAATAGCCAAACTGTGGAAAGAGCCAAGATGCCCTTCAACAGATGAATGGATAAAGAAGAGGTGGTCCATTTATGCAATCAGCCATCTGAAAGGATGAATACCCAATGTTTGCATCAACATGGATGGAACTGGAGGAATATATTATGTTGAGTGAAATAAGTCAAGCAGAGAAAGTCAATTATCATATGGTTTCACTTGTGGAACATAAGGAATAACACGGAGGACATTAGGAGAAGGAAAGGAAAAGTGAAGGGGGGAAATTGGAGGGGAAGACAAAGCTTGAGAGACTGTGGATTATGAGAAAAAACTGAGGGTTTTGGAGGGGAAGGGATGGGGATTGGGTGAGCCCAGTGATGAGTATTAAGGAGGGCACACATTGCATGGAGTACTGGGGGTTATATGTAATTATGGAACACTATATCAAAAACTAATGATGTGCTGTATGGTGACTAACATAACACAGTAAAATAAAATTAAATAAAAAATTTTTAAAAACCACTCTTGACTTAAGGATTTCTTGCATGAATTCTCAATAATTAGTCTAAAGAAAGGTATGATTGATGCATTGCTTTACTTGTCCTTTTCCTGTAGCTCTAACAGCTCCTCACTATTCCCGGTGAGGGCAAGCACTGGTATGGGACGTAACTAGCCAGGGACACCAGCAGAAGGGAGCCTGCCCTTTCCAAGCCAGAGAAGCATTTACTAAAACTGCAAACCTTCTCACCGTAGGGACCTCTGGGGCTAGAAAAACCCTCAGACAAGCTCTTCTATTCTAGAGAAGCAAACGCTAATAAGCACTATGATCCTGTCTCCTGGGGACGTGGGCAGATAACTTCATTCCTTGTAATAATACTTGGATTTTATAGACTTTCATACTTTTTGAACATTCCCACCATTGTCAGAGCCCCTCATTTTATAGATGAGGCTAATCAAGGTGGCAGCTAATGGGGGCTCTCAGCCAAACCGCCTGGGTCCAAATCTGCAATTCTAGCACCATCCCTGCAGTGTTGGGCCCAGGACTTTGTGTCCCTGTGTGAGTTTGCAGGATCACTGGGACAGACCAAGCCACCAATATACCTGCCTGGTTTGCCCTCAGTACTCAAGAGGTAATAACTGTTGGCTCCTAGTGAGTGTCTACTTTGCGCTAGATGCTGTTCCACATGATTGATGTGTCTTCACTCAATGGTCCTGGGAGTATTCATTGTGATTGTGATCACAATCTCATTTTACAGGAGAGGAAACTAAGGCACAGAGATGCTGGGTCATTTATCATATTGTGTTCGGTTGGTGAGCACAGAGATTCTTTTTGAGCCCCAAATGTTCTATCTGCAAAAGCATCGTCGGTCAGCAAGATTCCCCGTAAACAGACTGAAAAGAAGTTGTTCGCCACCTGCTTCCAGCTCTCACGGGTGTGAAACCACCAGACCTGGAAGAAGGTCTCAAAGACTGAGGGGCAGGACTTTTTTCCATTAGGGAACATCCATTTCTTGAGTTTCTCCCCCTAAGTCAGTTTGGAAAGGAAAATTCAGAGGCAAGTTGGGGGTTGCCTTACCCCCAAGTGTCTCATCCTTGCTCTGGTAGGTTCGGTACAGCAGGACAATTTCAATCCAGTACATGTAGAGCAGAGCAGCTGACGTCAGCACGCCTGCCAGGGTAAGGACGGTGCCAAGGAGGATGTATATGAACACCACTGGGGGAAACATGGCAGCCATTAGCAAAGGCACAGACAGCTTTCCTGGGCCAAGACCACATTCCAACCGCGTTGGCTGCGGGCCCACCCAACACTTTTCTGATGCTATTATTTGATCAAAATCACTTCTCTTGGAAGCACTCTCTTGAAGCTGGAAACACATACAATTACATCTTGAGGGGACCGTCTTGAGATGAGTTGGAGACAATTCATGGGAACAGGCCAATCCTGATTGGGATGGCCGGGGAAACTGATCATGGCCAATTTTAGTTATATTTTTTCCCCATAAACCTCCACACAACCCATTTACACCCATCTCATTGCATATTATAAATTATTTTCATGCACTACTGTCACCACTAATGTCTAAACTTCCTGAGGCCAGGAGCGATCTGTGGCTTGGTTTCATACCCTCCACAATATCTAACACGTGAGATCTTCCACACCCAACTACAGACAGGAGACCCATCACAGAGTATACACTATGGCCAAGTATGAATTTTGTCTCATGTAAGCCCCAGTAGCATTCGAAACTTGCTTGTTCTTGTAATCATTTATTAATTGAATGAATCATATCATGCTTAACATTGAGTATCTTCTTAAAGAAATTTCAAAACTATTCTTTACCAGGAATTTCCACTCCACCTTTAAAAGGTTGTGATCTGTGATATTACACATATCACCCTGAGTCGTAAGCAAGACGACACTTCTCTCCATTCTCTAATACCTGACCATCACGTTTGCTGAATTGAGAAGCCACGAAAAGAAAACCCTAAAAGGGTGCTAGGTCCTAGCATAATTCCCGTTATACAGGACATGCCCTTTAGGTATTCGTAGACAGCCCCCATACACAGAGTATTAGTTAAGAGAACCAGTTCTAGGGGCGCCTGGGTGGCTCAGTTGGTTGAGCGACTGCCTTCGGCTCAGGTCATGATCCCAGAATCCAGGGATCGAGCCCCGCATCGGGCTCCCTGCTTGGCAGGAAGCCTGCTTCTCCCTCTTTCACTCCCCCTGCTTGTGTTCCCTCTCTGGCTGTGTTTCCCTCTGTCAAATAAATAAAATCTTAAAAAATAAAAAAAAGAGAGAACCAATTCTAGATCACTGACATGAAACTTAACTAGTGATGTGTTCTTGGTCAAAGTATCAAACGTTTTAACACGAGCAAAGTGCAGAGTGTCCAGCATCTAGCAAGTCTTAATTGCTGTCATCATCATTACAACTCTTTAGGAAAAGTCCTCTCCTCTCAGATAAAAGCAGTAAAAGCAGTTGTGTGCATGACTTACCTCCTTGCTTTTCCTTCAGATGAATGGACTGGGTAGTGTTCCCAATGGAGTTCTGGGCGAAGCAAATAAGCTTCCTGCGAAGCTCCCTCTGAGTAACTTCTTTAAAGTGAATAACGCGAGCGATGACTTTATCCTTTTTGGTAGATTTTACACTAGGAAAGAAGGATGAACACCCTACTCATTCAGTAGCACAAACTGACGACCTCTTGCAATACTTGGCATTCGTATTAGCAGTCAACAGTTTGGCTTTCAGAAGAGCTAAGCGATCAGAGAGTAGAGGGAGAGGCCGGGAAGAACAGAAGATTAATTAATTAGGGTTCTGTGCTCTGTGTTTTTCTATTTTCTGTGCTTTCTTGTTCACCACTAGTTGGCGCTAGTGGCCACACTGTCAATGGGCCTGCTGGCTCACTTCTGGGTGTACATTTTTTTTATTATTAATATATAATGTAATATTTGTTTCAGGGGCACAGGTCTGTGAATCATCAGCCTTACACAATTCACAACACTCGCCGTAGCACATACCCTCCCCAATGTCCATCACCCAGTCACCCCATCCCCCCACACCTCTCCCCTCCAGCATTTTTAAGGTTTCCGAAGGTGAAAGCATTTAGAATGGGTTGCAAAGAATATAGTCTGCTAATTTCCTTCTTACCTGATCTCCTCGGATATTGGGACTTCCCACGCCCGGTTAGAATCTTTAATGTACCATTTTATTACAGGCGTGAAGTCCTTTTGGTAGCCAAATCGTGCCGTGCAGTTAAGAGTTAAAGGCTTTCCTGAAAATGAAGGCGACACACAAAATGGGAAGTCCATGAGAACGCTTTGTCCTCAGGAGGAAGACTCCACCCCAAGACCGTTCATGATGCAATCATGTTTGTAGGTAAAAAAAAAAGAAAAGAAAAATCAGGTATGCCAGGAATAACCAAACCTAGCTGTCTCTCATTTAGAAACAAACAAAAATGGGCAATACTTATATCTCAAATCTGAGACTATATGGTCATAACACTAAGAATTCTGATGCAGCCTGAGGACAGACACGGGGAAAATGAGGAGTCAGTCCCCTCAGTGACCAGCCTGCTCTTCCAATGTTGCTGTTGAGGACAAGGTGTGTCAATAAAGAACATCTTACTGCTGACCAATATTTGCATATTAAATTAAAATTGTGAGTTATGCTAATGTAGTTTAAAGAAGAAATTATTTGGATATTCAATAGTTTCTTGAACAATGCACTATGGTGGGGATGATTATTATCCTTTTTCTACCCATTTTTTCCATAAGGCGTATCCAGATACACTCTGCCTCAAACTCAAATTTTCACCTTTAAAATATTGTCTTTGCATCTTAATAACATACCCCTGTCCTGCAATTATTCAAAATTCGCTGAAACCATATGTAGCATGGCTATTTTTAAATTATTAATTTTTTTTCCTTCCTCCTTCCTTGCATTCTTGTGAAGCTACCGGTTCCGCAAATTTTATTTCCATAATCAGGACACACTGATACCGCCATCTAGTGGTCTTTTGCCATAGTACCTATTTTACCATTTCTGTAATTATAAATATTTTAGCATTTAAAAGAGCACTTATTTTATTGGAACAATCAGCACTTGGTTTTGAATAGAGCAGTTCAGTTCTTATTTTACTGTGCAGGACGATGCAGATGCTATTGAACTTGATAAAATACAAGGAGACCAAAAGGAAAGTCACTTAGCACTTCTTCCCCAAAAGAAGACCCTACTTGGGAATGTAAGTTACCCGAGCAGGGGATATAGTGTTGCTCTATAATTATCTGAAAGGCCACACCAAACACCATATTTGCAAAGATTCATGATATTCAAGTTGGTAAATTGATCATGCCACTGCACCAGCCACCTAACATACATTAGCCTACATTGCTTGATGCATCTGCATGAGGTCAGTTTTCTTCTCTCTGTTTACAGATTTAAAACCTGAAGCTTAGAATATAAGCAACTCTGTAAGGTCACAGAAGCAGCCAGTGGCTCAGCCAAGATTCACACTCAGATCTGTTTGACTTAAAACCTTGGGCCTCAGGACACCTGGGTGGCTCGGTCAGTTAAACATCTGCCTTCAGCTCAGGTCATGATCCCAGGGTTCTGGGATGGAGCCTGCTTCTCCCTCGGCCTCTCTGCCTGCCACTCCCTGCCTTGTGCTCTCTCTCTCTGACAAATAAATAAAATCTTACAAAAAAAAGAAATCCCGAGATTCTTTCCTTGATGCCACACTTAGACCTGCTCCCAGAAGCACGATGTCACTCAGAGGTGCTAACACAACCCACCTTACCAAGTTCCACCTCCAACGTGTCCCTGATGGGATCCAGAATATCCGGTTTGTGATTAGTGTCTTTCACTGAAAAAGGAAAATAGAAATCATTACGTGCATTGGGAAATCGGAAAGCCTGCTTGCTGAAGATGTGCATACAAAGGGGTACTTTGATCTCAATGCTTTGGAGCTCTTCAATTTTGAGCGTCATATTCTATAAGGCCAGGAACTTAGGTTTTCACCTGAAAAACAAGGTCCAAAAATGACCATGGCATCAGGTCGCAGGTGCTAGCAGAACATTAGGCCCTGACAAAACCGTGTTCGCCTGGGCACATTTTCTTCTGCACCAGCCCTGTTCGGCCATCACAGACCTGAGCCCCCCATTCCTGTCTTCTCATAAAAGATTACTTTTTAGAATTACCTGGCTGAGTAATCCAGAAGAAGATCATACCTGAGAAAATGCTCACGTCAGCCAGACTGGAATCTACCCGCCTCTAGCACTAAGTTTGTGGTTTATTTCAAAATAAAGGTGAGTCCGGCCCTCCGTTACTCATTTATCCCTCAACTTCCTGCCCCAAACTGTCAAATAGAACTCCACGGTCAAACTTCCTCTTGACTTCGTCCCACCTCCTGATAAAGGAAAATTCATCACCTCTGCTGTGGACATTGTCTTCTTACTTCTCAGGGACCTCCCTCCCTCAAAGATTCCATCTTTCCCCTATATATCTGCCTCTTTCTCTCTCTCTCTCTCTCTCTCTCTCTCTCCTCTCCACTCCTCCCCACACCACCACTTCTTCCCATTGCCATTTATCTAATGCTCAGTCTATCTAAAAACAGAAAAAAACCCTGCACCTCATTTCCCTGCTGCACTCACTGTCCTTTCCCAGTCAAATTCTCGGAACTTCTATATGTTTATCTCCATTCTCTCACTCCCTGTGGAGCTCAAGTCCTGCCCCCACCACTCCACAAACTCTGCTTTGTCCAAAGACACCAGTAGCCTCCTGGCACTTAATTCCACGGGGCACAACTGAGTTTTTCTTCCGTTTTATTTCCCAGCACCAGTGGACGCGGCTGGGCACCATCTCTTGGAACCCTCTCCTCTTTTGTTTCCCTGCTTCCCAACTCTCCTGCTCACCTTCCACCTCCGCTCACTTCCTGGTGTGTTTGGGGGCTCCACTTTCTCTGTACTTCTTGTGAATATCAGTGTTCTTCCTTGTTATCTGCTGTGCTGTTTTCTCTCGAGGCCTCTTCCTACAAAAGGTCTTGAACTTTCAAACCATCTCTCTCCCACACCATCAATTTCACTTCCTTTACAGCTCTCCTCCCCTCCCTTCAACGGGACCCGCTCCCTTTTGTAAATAATGACTGCCCTCTTCCCAAACCCAGTGATGAGTTCTCAGATGTCACCACTGAGGCAGAGTGTGACTCCCTTTGCCTGGAGATACTTAATCACTTGCCCGGGGTGGTGTCCATCGGTTCTCACACCCCTGCTCTAGCTGCTCTAGGGATCTTCCCCTTCCTCCCAACCTCTCTAAGTATTACAGTGCTCCAGGCCTCAGTTCCAGGCCCTCTTCTCTCTATACTCACTCCCTAGGTGACCTCCTGCCCTCCCTTTGCTTTAGATATCATGTTGACCGCCTTCACATTTCGTCTCCAGCCCTAACGTCTCCACACTGCTTTATCCAAATTTCTCCTTATCATGGTGATTTGGGTCACTGCAAGTCCTTTCAAATCCAATCCTGCATTGCGTCTTTAGACCCTCTTCTTTTTCACCCTTTTCTTGCTCATTTCATGAAATGGTGTCACCATTGACCAACTTATCCGGGTCCGAAAAAGAAAAAAATCCTTCACCCCCCCCCCCCCCCGCCCCCGTCACGCATTAAATCCATCATCGTGTTCTGTTGACACACAAATAAAGCCATTTCTAATCACATTTGCTAACTTGGTGCAGTGAGCAACCAGGGGCATCTTGTAAGAATATGCATCAAATCTGCTGCTCCCCCATTTGTGCCCTACGTCAGCTCTTATCAATGCCAGGCAATGCTCTTTTCCATCAGTATCTAACAGAAAGTCCACCTAGTTGCCCAAACTAAAATCCAGCTCTCTCATCCTGGATGCCTCCTTTTCCTTCTTCATCACCACCAATTCCCGAATTCTCTTGGATGTACTCCTTCCCTATTTCCTGAGTCTGTCCATTTCTGTCCATCCTCACTGTAGCTCCTAGTTCAGGCTATCGTCAGCAATTGGTATCTTCATCCTTGCTCCTTGCCCCAAATCCATTTTTTTAAGCAGCAGATGGAGTGATCTATCTCAAATACAAATATATTCATCACACTCTTTTGCTTAGAACCCTCAATAGCTCCCCATTGTTCCTGATACACATTAGATGTACAACAAATGTCTGCATAAAAATGAATATGTCAAAGAGTGAATGAGTGAGGAAGACAAGAAGACTTGGTTGAAAGAGAAGCAAGAGATTTTGTAAGGCATCCCTTGGAAGAAAGAGAAAAGCAGATTCTACCCCTGAAAATTGGATGGGCCCAGTTATCACGTCTAAGTGAGGACCAATGAGACAGCCCATGGAAGGCAAGGGGTACAGGTGGGATACTTGCATCCTAACTTCTCCTCCAAGCAACGATCTAATATAACTATAAATTGCTGAGATCTAGAAAGGAGGCAGACGTAGTTAACTTGGCCTCATAGTGTTTAATGACATTTTTATCTTACAGTAAGAGAAGAGGTAAAAATAATCAATGTATTTACTAACAGCTAAGTCAACCCTCTGTATTGGTTAATACAAAGCATGAATGACTGACCCTGTCGTGTTTTGACAACAGCCATTAATTGCAGCATACGGTTTCGTCACATGGGCACTTGTAAATCCAATAAGAAGGACCCAACGGAAAGATGGAGCCAAAAATAGGTCACGGAACAAACCCAACAGACCAATAAACATATAACAAGATATTAAACTTCATTTGTACTCATGGAAATGTAAATTGGGATTTGAAAAAGAGAGTGAGAGAGAGCTCTCACTTGACACCAGTCACAAGTCTGATAACACCACACATTATATGGGAATAATGGGAACCTGTTCCTTGCTGAGGGGGGTGTAAATTGACAAAACGATACGTTAGAGTAACACCATGGGTTTTTAACACAAAACACATTTTAAAACATAAAACTATGTTCTACTTTAGTAATGCCTACATACATTTGTAGAAAAGCATAAGGACATAAATGAAAGAAGCTAAGCTACAAGACTGGACTATAACTGGGAAGGGAAGGAGCGGAAAGAGATAAGAGCATAAGCCTCAAGCTGTCCCTGCAATGTTTTATTTCTTTAAAGATAAAGCAAGATTTTAAGCCTGTGGAAAAGGATTAACATGTATTAAAGCTGGCGATAGGTCCATGGTGTTACTTATTGCGGTGTGTGAAATATTTAATATCATTTTTTAACTTATTACAAAAACAAACCAGGGACTGATTGATGCACGGAAAACCCAACTTGTGACAATGTGCGTGTGATCCAGAACTAGAATTCCTTCCCTGGGAGGTGGGATCTAGGTTAATGGGAAACTTAATGTTTTTCGTGCATTTATATACCAGTATATGATAATCACTTTTTTCCCAAAAAGGAAAACATGACTAAGCCAAAGGAAGGTAACTTTAAGTGGGTAACGGGGCTTCAAATCCCAGCTCTTGAAATGAAAATCTCACTTACCAATAGTTGTCACTTGAACAACAGCTCTGACTGTCCGTGAACTTGTGTTATCTGACTCCGTGTAATCACATACATATGTGCCATCCTGTTCTTCATAAACTTCATCCACTAGGATTGAGCTGCTCTTTTCTCCAGGGAGTCGCTTTCCATTCTAATGCAAGGGACAAGATAAATAAACAACCTTCTTTAACCAAAGAATTGTTATTAATATTAGTTACAGCAATAGAAAAACTTCACAAATGAGAACATCACCCAGGCTATGAAGAGCTTCTGTTCAGATGCTGTATTTGTAAGATTCTCGTTTGTTCATGAGAGGCGTTATATTTTATTTTTTCAGTATTCCAAGATTCATTGTTTATGCCCCACACCCAGTGCTCCATGCAGTACATGTCCTCAAGAGGCATTTTTAAATACAATTACCTTATCAGTTGAGAATCAGGCACCAAATCTGATTGATCCACAAAGAGTTATTTAGCCCAGTATTTCCCAAAACATAACTCAGGCCTCTGAGAATATTCTAGAAAATTCATAGTGCTTCAAGGAGCTGATACCTCAATGGATTTTTTATTTTAAATCATGCATATTTATCAAATATTTTTTTTTTATTTGATAGAGAGAAACACAGTCAGAGAGGGAGCACAAGCAGGGGGAGTGAGAGAGGGAGAAGCAGGCTTCCCGCCGAGCAGGGAGCTCGATGTGGGACTCGATCCCGGGTCTCCAGGATCATGACCTGAGCCGCAGGCAGTCGCTTAACCAACTGAGCCACCCAGGCGCCCAAATCATGCATATTTATATTTGGGGAAACTGACATAGTTTTTGTGTGCGTATGGGGCTAATATAATGTTTCTTCTCTAAATAAATTTAACTCAAAAAAGGTAAAATTTAAATTTAAAATATTATATAAATAACTAAAGAAGTGTACAGAGATATGACAAAGAATGATGGATGAGTGAGAAACAAAGAACTCATGGAGGATCCATACTCAAGTGGAAACTATAATGCAATTAGGAACATTCCTCTCCCTTATTGAGCATATCCATCAGGGATGCTCTTCTGAGGTCTGAAGTTCTCCCTCCACTAAATTTACCATGCCTTCCTGCTCTCACTTCCTGCTACTGCCTCTCCACCCCGTTGCCATTCCCTAAATAACCCTGTTCTCTCTCCATCCATGTGTCCGTACATCTCTCCCACCACCTTCCCCAGCACGGGCTGGGCTGCAGCTCAGTCTTTAACTTTAACTCAAGAGGTAACTCTCACAGAGGGAGTAAGCAGTACTCTCCCACAGCATAACCAGCCCCTGCATGCTCCCAGATTGCTCAGAGCCCGCTGACAGCAGTATATGTGTTAATCTCTTCCTATGTCGTTGTCGAGACAGCCTTTGAGCCAAGACACATAGCTGCTCCTGGACACACTGGCAGGAATAAACATAGACGCCTCCCATCAGAAGACACGGGGCCATGACTGCCTTCTGAGCCTGGGAGAGCGCTCGGTCTAAGAAGGCAGACCCCGAGCAGTCATCTGAGTCTGATGCATCTGGGCAGCCCGGCTCACTTCACAGGAAGCAGGGAGGCTCCCTGCATGCTGATCAGAGCCTTGAGGAATGTGCAGGAACCACTCCATTGAAACATTTGCAATGGAGCTTGGCTATAGGAAGTAAGACCATGGTGAAGAGGCCGATTTGCATGTAAATGGATTTGGTCTCTGTGTCTCAGTATATGGTAAGCAGCCTGAAGAGCAAGTTCTTTGTAAATGATGAGCAAATAAAGTATGTATAATTGAAAGGTTTTGAAGCATAAGAGTCATGTAATCGCCTTTGTATCACTAAGGGGTAGGACATAGTAAGGACTCCATAAATAACTGTTGAATGGGAGAGTTTCACTGTGCCAATAATTCTGCAGCCCCTAACTTGCATGTAGCACATGGCCTACCAGTCTCCCAACAAATAGCCCCCAAGTGAGTGTATCTCTCACCACAGTAGTCTAAAGCAAAGAGATATACAACAGAGCAACAAAAAAAAAAGCAAACTAATAAGTATCTCTTACCTCTATGGAATATAAAATTCTTTCTCATGTGATTCACTCAAAGGATTCTCTGAATTGGATTGCACAGACTCTAGAAGGAAACTGAGGTTTTGGAGTTTTTGTGTTGCCCTGCATCCCAGAGCTTAGCAACTGAGAGGACAGAGCGTCAATGTCACTTTTTCTGACTCTTGAGTTTCATGTTCTCATTGAGGAATTTCCCTTCTAGTTCTCATGCTAACTCACAGGAGCAGGGATTCCCCTACTCCAAGTCTCTGGTGTGGTTTCTGTGGCCCAAGAAAGGACTTCCAGTATGTCAGCCTACAGCCTGAGGGGAGGGTCAGAACTGGTCAGAGAGGGGCAGCTGCGGGCAGGAAGGAAAAGAAAGCAAACGAGCGGGGCAGACATTGTTAAATACCGATCAATTGATCTCAAGGGTCAGGGCATGGGGTAAAATTCAGAGATAAAGTTCTAGAGAATACAGTCATCACATACAAAGAGTGGAAACTGGAGCAGAGATGTGTCATGAATCACCCAAGAAAGTAACGGGGGAGCGGATACGAGTTGTGACTGAGACCTCAGCTGAGCCACAGTGGGGATAGATCAAAACAAAGTGGACCTGATTTCTTTTACATAAAAATGTAAGTATTGGCGGTGGGGCACCTGGGTGGCTCAGTTGGTTGAGCATCTGCCTTTAGTTCAGGTCATGATCTCAAGGTTCTGGGATGGAGTCAGGCCCCTGCTCAGCAGAGTCTGCTTCTCCCTCTCCCCTGCCCCTGCTTGTGGGCTCTCTGTCTCAGATAAATAAAACCCTAAAAAATAAAAATTAAAAAAAAGTATGACTTCATATGTATTCTTAAGCCTTAATGAGCTGGAACTAAAAGGAACATCAAAGAAAAGAGACAAGGGAGAGATCATTTGATTCAAGAATAATGGGAAACCCATTCTGGTAAGACGATGGCAAATAACTCCAGTAGGAAAGAGAGATGCTGATGGGGCTGTTTTGCTCAGCTGTGAAACAGTCTTGAACGAAATATGGAATGGTACCCCCACCATTGGACAACACAGTGGAGTCCCTACCAGGGGTTTGGCTATCCACTCTGGGAGGACTCCCAGCATGGACATCTTCAGCCCTATCCTCCCTGATGGACTTGACTTTCCCATGTCTGTTTTAATGACTCACTATGTCCAGATCTGTTTACATGAGCTCTTTTTATCCCGCATTGAATTCGCTTTTATTTTCTCAACTTGCTAAATGTTGTGAATATTTGAGTCAGAAAGACCTGAAACATGAGCCATCTATGTCCCCCAAAGGATTTCATCTTTTATGCTCTCTCACTAGCATCCAGTAACTCCTTTCTGTCCCCACTGCTAGTCCCTGGATTGGGATCCACACTCTCAAAGTTCAATCACACCAATAGGGAGCCCCAATAACCACACCACATAACAACCTACAGCCTTTGTTTTTGTTTTTAGCCCTATCCTTTCTTTTTTTAAAAAAATATTTTATTTATTTATTTGACAGAGAGAAACACAGTGAGAGAGGAAACATAAGCAGAGGGAGTGAGAGAGGAGGAGGCAGGCTTCCTGCTGAGCAGGGAACCCAATGTAGGGCTCGATCCAGGAACTCCAGGATCATGACCTGAGCTGAAGGCAGACACTTAACGAATTAGGCACACAGGCGCCCCTCAGTCCTTAAGTTCATCTCTCAGGAGCTTTCTACTCCCACCATGTTGAGCCACTCACCATTCATAGACTATATCCCTTGTGCTTCTGCCTTCTCCTGCAGCTTCAGCCTCTTGCCTAATCATCAACTGACCACATTCTGCTTATATGTAAATTTCGTACTCCTATTTATCTTCTAAGTGGAAAAGGGTACATTATGAAAATTATAGACCAATGAGCTAAAATGTTCATCTCTAGCCAAAGTCTTGAGTGGATTATTGGACAAATGGCTTATGAGTTCTCAAAAAAGAAAAGTTGGTGAATATCAGTGATATTCACTGTCCTCATTACCAACATTCATGCCAGTCTTGTCATTTTTTTTTATATGATAAAATGAATAGACCAGAGGCTTGGAGGAATATAGGAATAGAGATGTTCTGTCTTCACTCCAGTGAGTCATTTGGAAAATACGTTCATGAGACCTTTGTTAAATGAAATAGACACATTCAGGCTGAATGAGTCAACATTTAGGTGCCCTTTCTAAGTTACTTGAGCAGTAATATTTCCCAAGTTGTGGACTAAGGGACCATGGGCTCATGCTAGAGTGAATAGCTGAGTTGACTGGCTGTTCAGTATTTTTGCTAAGACCTATCATGTCTTCCCCTCATCCTCAAGTCACACAAGTCTGGGAGAGATGGCTTAGTATGGTGGGTTTCAAAATCAATTCCAACAGGTATGTTGAATGATGGGCTAAAACCAACAAATCAGAATTTAATTCGAATAAATGTAAGATCATGAACATGGGTTACTCTGTTAGCACAAAACTGAATTAGCTTGATCACAGTTCTTGTGGGGGAAAAAAAAAAAACCACCAAACCCCCTACCTGTCAATTAAGAATGAATCGACCACATAATGGAGCTGTCCCAAAGCTAATGCAATTGTAGACTGCACTGATACGCTGCTCAGAGCAAGGAAGAAAATACTTGCTCTGTTTTCACTATTGGTTAGGCAACCTGTGGGTTATAGCACTGAACAGATGTTAGGAAGTTGTGCAGGATTATGAACACTCTGAAATTGCTCAGTGAGAACAACTGAGTGGGCTCATGTACTGAACTTGAAAATACTTTTCAGAAATCAAATAGAAATGATCTCTACTTCTTCCCTACTTGGAACCACATTGACCTTTGGTCTAGCTAGTCTCGCCAACTCACCGATTCTCTGGGTCACTAAGCTCACAGAATGCCAGGCAGTACTAGTGGCTACGGGAAAAGTAGGCCAAAAAGAAATGAGAAAGAGAAGTGGCAGGTCTGAGTGCATACATTCCATGAAACACAGGGTTCAGAGGCGATGCAGTGGCCTCACCAGCCTTGTAGCCAGTGAGTGTAGCATAGGAGTGAGACTGTCTTAAACCACCAATGGAAAGGTCGCGTGGGGCACAAATCTAACTGACAGGAGGCCACAGCAGGGTCGCCGACCCTTGTGTCTCAGTGCCATCGTGGAAGGACTTCTCCCGCTCCCCTATTATAATTTGGCCCATGTCAAAGATTTGCTTAGTTAGAGAACATAAAACGTCCTCTCATTAAATGTAATTTTCATTTATTTAAGATGAAGTCTGTGTAGGCTATTTTTTGTTATGTTTTTAGAAATTAGCACAATATGGGAAAAATGTCCTTTGAGTAAAGAACAGATAATTCACTTTAACTCTTTCTTCTTGGTCATTTAATATTTCAGTTGAGAATCTCCAAGCCTTGGGGGCGTCTGGGTGGCTCCGTCGTTAAGCTAAGCGTCAGCCTTCAGCTCAGGTCATGATCCTGGAAACCCCGGGATCGAGTCCCACATCGGGCTCCCTGCTCCGCGGAAGCCTGCTTCTCCCTCTCCCACTCCCCCTGCTTGTGTTCCCTCTCTCGCCTTCTCTCTCTCTGTCAAATAAATTCAATCTTTAAAAAAAAAAATTAATAAAAAAAGAATTGCCAAGCCTAAATTTTTGGACATGTCTAGTAAAAATCTTCTGAAAGCCCCCAGAGCCACGAGCCCATGGATGTATTTCGGTGGGATGCTCTATACATCTGGCAGAGGCCTCTCTGGTCAGCAGTCTTCCGAGACAGCTTAGCTGTGACCCACCACCGCCCGAGGACTGGGGGTTCAGCATGAAGGAAGAGTGCATTGCGTATTATTTGTTGCCTAACGTCACACTTCCAGTGATACACTCATTCCGCGAGGTCTGGGGCTGTTCAGGTTACTGCGTGCACGTACCTGTGTGCGTGCCTGCGCGCGCGGGCGCGTGTGTCTGTGTGAGTGTGTGTGTGCGCGCGCACGTGTCCACGTGCACATGCACGTAGGCACGTGCACACATACATGCAACTGGGGAAGCTCACGAGGATGATGAGCTCTCCAATTCTGCACCGGAACGTACAATGATCAAGGGCCATCGTCTGCCTACTTTTAGGATAGGTGCCTGCTTACCCCTAAAAACATCCCGACAAGACCT
This sequence comes from Spilogale gracilis, assembly GCA_004023965.1. Taxonomy (NCBI): domain Eukaryota; kingdom Metazoa; phylum Chordata; class Mammalia; order Carnivora; family Mephitidae; genus Spilogale; species Spilogale gracilis. Next base: position 47,461 of record PITA01004687.1, read on the forward strand.
CAGGGATATGAACTAAAGCCTTCTTTTGTGAATGTCTTACACTGTTGGGGTTTCACTTATAAGAGCAATATATGCAAAAGCCGGTGACTATTGTGTGGCTTCTGTTTGCCTGCGAGTGAAAACAGCCTTCATCTCAGGGATACAAACCTTGAAAATTGTTCTGAAATGACTGCTTTACTGGCGTAGGAATAGCATCTATTGTATCTATCATCCCAGGCCACAAATACTTTTGAACCCAGGGGAGTTTTGTTTTTAAAGGAACTGAAAATAGGCGTGCCTGGGTGGTTTAGTTGGTTAAGTGGCTGCCTTGGGCTCAGGTCATGATCCCGGGGTCTTGGGATTCAGCCCTAAGTCGGGTTCCCTGCTCAGTAGAGACCCTGCTTCTCCCTCTCCCTCTCCCTGCCACTCCCCCTGCTTATACACTCTCTTTCTCTGTCTCCCTCTGTCAAATAAATAAGTGAAATCATTATTTTTAAAAAGAGAGAACTGAAAATAATGAACAGAATCATGGACTCTTCTGGCTAACCTCATTTTAGAGGTTATAAAATTAATGTGTCTTAAGTTAGGATTTTAGTGAGGCCAGTATTTTTTTTCAATGTCACTTTAAGACACAAATGTGAGACCTACAACATGTCGTATCATTTGTTCTCTCTGTATACTTATTTCTTTTTAAAAAATATTTTATTTACTTATTTGACAGAGGGAGAGACAGAGCACAGGGAGAGGGAAGAGGAGGGAGAGGCAGAATCTAGCTCCCAGCAAGTAGGGAGCCAGCTGTGGGGTTCGATCCCAGGACCCCAGGATCATGACTTGAGCTGAAGGCAGAAATTTAACTGAGTGAACTATCAAGGCGCCTCTGTATGTTTATTTCTATAGCAGACACAATAGTGCCTTTCTACCCATTGTCATCAAGTGTCAGGGGAGTCAAGTGAGGAAATGGCTTCTCACACCATGATGCTTGTACCAACACAAACCTCTGATTGCTGAGTCTTTGAGTGTGTAGAGCCACCAGTGAAATACGGACCCCTTGCAGGACCTATCAGCAGCAATTTTATATTAATGAACATGTGTTGAAGTCGAATTTAATGTTTTACGTGACTTTTTAGGGCAGAGTATTGGATTTCCAACCATGATTTCAAGTGTAGGAGGCAATTTAAATTCCATTCTTTGTTTCCACCACCCAGGGGTAAACTACCATGGGACTATGTTGAAGGAGATGCTTATGTTATGTTTGTGTATCTGTTAGCGTGTGGAAAAACTGTAAGATGCCATGGCAATGTGACGTGTTCTTTGTTACAAAGCCTACTTACATGTGGTTCAAAGCTAAAAGTCCTTAGGAAGCTTGCCTCTTCCTTGCGCCTGCCCCCTTTCCTCTTTATACTGCCTTTCTGCCTCCCCCCACGTCCCCAACCTGTGCAAGACACCTGTCACCTGGGTCCACCTATGTTTGCCATAACTGTCCTGCCAGATGTGCTCTTTTTTGCAAAGCACTCCAGTCTCCTATAAACCCTCCAGCCCTCACTTATTGGTGTCTGCCTTCCCCCAATAGTGCTCGTTGTTTCCCAAAGACACTAGAAATGAGCTCAGCTGGTCTTCTGCCTTAGCGGATGTTCATGAGCTTATGTCTTACCCCACGTGTAATGCACTCAACTTTGAGAAATTTTGCTGGCACTGAGCAAAATGGTGGCTCTCCTACTTGCACTATCACACTCTGTGGCTCCTAGGAGAAAGACCACTTTAGAAGGTCAGGTCTTCTCCATAGGCACAAGGGCAGCATTTGCCAAGCTCTAGAGCTCAGATTCACAAGTCCACATTTCCAAAGCACCTGTGCGGATGTTACCATAAAAACTGCACTCACATCAGCTTTGGAGAAGTCATTCTTACCTGGTACCAGGTCACCTCTGGACCTTGTGCGTCACTTTGGCAGTTGAGGCTAGGGCAGTGAATACGGGCAGTGCTACCAAGAAGAAGGTATTGCTCATGCGATACGGACTTCTGTGACATACAGGGTAGTTTTGTCTTAGGCTTTACTTCTAAGATGGTCTTGACACAACAGGCCTCATTCTGTGGGCTCCTAGGAGAGTGAACACAGATGTTATATACAGATAATGTAGGATATGAGGATGTTTTCATATAAGAATGCATTTGGGACATACCTCATCTTGGGCCTACAGATATATGATCCGGCATTATGTACGCCTGTGGTCAAAAAGTGTAGGATGCTCTTTTGGATGCTGTGAGCAGAGCTGTTAGTTATTTCCCACCATGCATCTCCATCTTGAGGTTGTAGGTACCACTGGACATCAGACAGGTCCTTACAACCACTGCAGGGCAAGTGTTCAGAGCCTTGGGCTGCTGAGAACGGACTTCTCTGCGACGAGTGGCACGGCTGTGACTCTGTTAAGTTACAAAATAAGACAAACTGCTCCCTTGTCGAAGAATATTCCCAAAGCAGGTTTCTGGTGAAGCAATCTGAAAACCACAAGGAACAAAGCAACAGTGAGATGCAGTAGGAGATGAAACTCTCCCTTAGCAATGAGTTTTGGACATGACATCTAAAGCATAAGAAATCAAATAAAAGACAAAATATTGGGCGCCTGGGTGGTTCAGTGGGTTAAGCGTCTGCCTTCAGCTCAGGTCACGTTCTCAGGGGCCCCACATCGGGCTCCCGGCTCAACGGGGTATCTGCTCGTCCCTCTGTCCTCCCCGCCTTGCTCACGATCTATCTCTCTCAAATAAATAAACAAAATCTTAAGAAAAAAATTAAGTAAGTACATCAAACTGAAAAGCTTCTGCACAGCAAAAGAAATGATCGATGAAATGAAGAGATGATCTACAGAACGAGAAAAAATATTTTCAGACCATGTATCTAATAAAATATATCTGATTAACATCCAAAATGCATAAAAAGCACACACAATTCAAAAGCAAAACCAACAAACAAGAATGAACACCCCAAATAAGTCACTTGAAAATGGGCAATGAGGGGCACCTGGGTGGCTCAGTTGGTTGGGCGACTGCCCTCGGCTCAGGTCATGATCCTGGAGACCCGGGATCGAGTCCCACATCGGGCTCCCTGCTCAGCAGGAAGCCTGCTTCTCCCTCTCACTCCCCCTGCTTGTGTTCCCTCTCTGACTGTGTTTCTCTCTGTCAAATAAATAAAATCTTTAAAAAAAATGGGCAATGAACCCAAATAAGCATTTTTCCAAAGAATATATGTAATTGACCAATAAGTATATGAAAAGGTGCTCAACATCACTAACCATTAGGGAACTGCAAATCAAAACCACAGTGAAATATCACCTCACTCCTGGTAGGATGGCTTATCAACAAAAGACAAGAAATAAGGGACACCTGAGTGGCTCAGTTGGTTAAGCAACTGCCTTTGGCTCAGGTCATGATTCTGGAGTCCTGGGTTCGAGTCCCACATTGGGCTCCCTGCTCTGCAGGCAGTTTGCTTCTCCCTATGAACCTCCCCCTGTCATGTTCTCTTTCTCATTCTCTCTCTCCCAAATAATAGATAAATATTTTTTAAAAAGACAAGAAATAAGAAATGCTGGCAAGGGGGTGAGGATAAGGGAACCCTTGGGCACTGCTGGGATTATAAATTGGTACATCTATTATGGAAAACAATATGGGGGCTCCTCAAAAAAAATAAAAAGAGAACTACCATATGATGCAAAAATTTCATTTCTGAGACTAAATGCAAAGGAAATGAAAACACTATGTTGAAGAGACATTCTGCACCCCTATGTTCACAGCAGTGTTATTCACAATAATCAAGAAAAGGAAATAGCTTAAGTGTTCATTAACAGATGAATGCATAAAGAAGTTGCACATACACACACACACACACACACACACACACACAAATATTACTCAGCCATAAAAAAGGAGGAAATCTCGCCATTTGCAGCAACATGGACGGACCTTGAGGGCATAATGCTAAGTGAAATCATTCAGACAGAGAGATACCATGTGATGTCACTTACACATGAAGTCTCAAAACAAAAACAAAACAAAAACCAAACTTATAAACAGAGTAAAAATACATAAATAAAGTGAAATTTTGTAACATTTAAAAAAATAAAAAAACTGAACAAAAGGAACAAATAAAATTATCTAATAGTATTTTCAGTGTATAACCATGAAAAAATAAAACAAAAAACAGGAAAAAAAAGAGATCAGATTTTTGGTTACCTGAGGCTGGCTGGGGAGTGGGGAAATTGACTGAGGTGATCAAAAGGCACAAACTTCCAGTTATAAGATACAGAAGTGCTGGGAACGTACTGGAGAACACAGAGACTCTAATGCTACTGTATGACAGATCCGAAGGTTGCTAAGAAAGTGGGTTCTGGGAGTTCTCATTACAACTAAAAGACAAGGAAGCTTCTTTTCTTTTTTTGGTGACTATATGACATAATGGATATTATGGGTAATCATATCACTCTACACATAAGGCACCACATTTTGCTGTATATCCTAGATTTGTGCCATGCTGTCACTTAAATCTCAACAAATCTGGAGGAAAAAAACAATCAAACTCTGACAGTTAGAGAAAGAGTATATGATTTAAGGAGGAATTAGGCTCCCTTGTGTGTCTTCCCTGCTTCCATCTGAAAGGTCATGCTCTGACTCCCTCCCAGTGGATTTGAGCTGGCCAGTAGCCATAGCACTTTCCTTTTAGAGATGACCAAACCAGGGTGCCTAGATGGCTTGTTAAGCATCTGCTTTCAGCTCAGGTCATGATCCCCGGGTTCTGGGATCGAGTCCCACATCAGGCTCCGTGCTTGGTGGAAGCCTGCTTCTCCCTCTCCCACTCCCTCTGCTTGTGTTCCCTCTCTCGCTGTTTCTCTCTGTCAAATAAGTAAATGGAATATTAAAAAGAAGATGACCAAACCATCCCTCGCTCCTCTTCAGCTGCTCCCACTGAACACCCCGCTTCTATAACGGGGTGCCTCATTGATGCGTGGTATCAGCTGAAAGCTGTCCTCCCATCATTCCTCTCTTCCTGCACCCACCTCAACAGTAGGAAGGAAATGCTCTGCATTAGCAGGTCAAATTGTTGATAAATCAGATTACGGGACACTCCAAACTTTGACCACAAGACACAGTGTCGACGTGAAACATGAAAATCCTACCTGAAATAGTCATTCCTCTAATTTGCTCTCCTGTGACAAAGCAAAGAAATATCCAGCCCAAATAAAGCATCGTTCTTCCTGGGTCCTGTCATCACTTCAGTGAATTGGTCCCGTTGCCAGGCTGTGTGGTACGTTGTGTTTCAGAGCACCTCCCGGAGAATCCTCTTCATTTCTGGAAGTCAAGAAGTGAGAAACAAAGAAATTAGAACCGGTGATCAAAATGCAAGTCACACAGGAAGCCTTGAATGGGGCGGGTCGTACGCAAATGCGTCTTCCCATGCCCACAATGGTTTGTGGCTATCTCTGCATGTGTCATTTCTTATACGTCTAAAGGAGGGAGAGTTTCTCAAGCTCAAGGTAACCTCTTTGACCCTGGCACCATACCATGCCATTTCTTCAAGGAATTCTTCTTTTTCTTCTTCTTCTGTTTTTTCCCTTAATATTATCACCTAGTATGTATATTTCCATGAGTGATTTGGAAAAAGTTAAATGAAACTTTTCCTGAAAGGGTGGCCCAAGTTGATTAAAAATATCAGGATCTCCATAGTTCTGGAAGCCTAGGCTTATAGCTCATATGTATAAAATTTGAGAATGTCCACATGTCTGTTTTATTTACTTTACTATTTGTATAAACTGTTAGAGAATAGACTCTCTGTTCCCCCAAATAAGAAAGGAAAAGTTGTCACTACACAGTAATACTACTATATTACTCTGTGAATTACACTGGGGGGTGGTTGTAGGAATAAGGAACTTCATTTAAAAATTTGTCCTAAAACACTCCAATGTGGTCTTAGGCTCTTTGAAGTGCAAGGGGGACTGGGGATGGGGCCAAAACAATCCTCTGAAATAGGAAAGGGAGCAAGATCACCTGAAGAGAGAGAATGAGAACCTGGCCTGTGTTCATGGCACTTTTGTCTCCCGTATTGATAGGGTGGCCATTGGAATTTTAAAGCATTTATAAGAGATGAGAGATAAGGATACTGGGTGGGCATCTTAGTCCATCTGGGCTGCCATACAAGAATACCACATGGTGGGTGGTTTATGCACAACGGAAATTTCGTGCTCACAGCACTAGGGGCTGGGAAGTCCAAGACCAAGTCACCAGCATGGCTGTATTCTGCTGGAGGTCCTCTATCTAGGGCATAGTGCCCTTTCACTGTGTCCTCATGTGGTAGAAGCCACTAGAGATCTCTCTAGAGTCTGTTTTATAAAAACACTAAACCTATTCATGAAGGCTCTACCCTTATGACATAAGGAACTTTCAAAGACCACACCTCCTAATACCATCATTAGTAGCATCATCTTTAAAGGTTAGAATTTCAACATAGAAATTTGGAAAATCCAGAATAGTGTATAATATTTGGTTATTGTGTTGGCGCCTGGGTGGCTCAGTGGGTTAAGCCTCTGCCTTCAGCTCAGGTCATGATCCCAGGGTCCTGGGATCGAGGCTCCTGTGGGGCTCTCTGCTCAGCAGGAAGCCTGTTTCCTCCGCTCTCTCTGCCTGCCTCTCTGCCCACCTGTGATCTCCTTCTGTCAAATAAATAAATAAAATCTTTTAAAAAATATTTGGTTATTGTTTAATGTTGCCTTGAGCATTATTTATTATTTATTTTAAGACATTAAAAGTAATTTTGCTCTATGACTATTTCATCTGTCCTTTTAGAGTCCTGAACTATTATCACTAAGATAAAAAGTATTCTGTATTATTCTGTGTTACTCTTGGGGTTATGGGAAATAAGAAGACTTATCACTGAGTTTTGCATAAAAAATTCCCCCTCAAACACCCCTATGCTGTCTCAGGCTCTTTAAAGCAAGGGTAGTGTGGGACGAGATAAACAGTCCTCAAGCATCTGTCCTCAGGAATCTGTCACAATGTGAAGAACACTGTTAAATAGAAAATTATTCTGACACTTACTGAAATAATAAGAAATACTTTTACTCAAAACTATTGCATAGGGGAGAGGAATCAAGCTCAACTCAGAGGACAACAAGAACAGTAGAGGATGGTGAGGGGATCAGGGACTGGAAAGTTACTAAGGAAATATCAAAGTAGAGGGATTCTTACTAAACTAACCAGCAGAGTTCTTCCTCAAGGTGAGTCAAGGGCTTAGACTTCAAGGGTAGGAGGGTGACTTAGCAGGATGCTTTGTGAAGGCTAGACGGGTAAGACCAGACATGCCACTGGGGTGGGGTTCAAAGTCTAGTGGAGAAGAGGGCTCAGAGGAGCCTGACTAAAATTTGGAAGGGAGTCTCTGTCAACACAAACATGTAAATAAGCAATTATAGAAGGTTACAAGACAGAAACAAATACAGGGATGACAGAGAAGAAAAAGTAGAGAGAAGGAAGGCAGGAAGGGAGAAAAAGAGAAGGAAAGAAAGGAAAGAAAAAAAAAAAGAAGGAAAGTTACATAAAATGCCACTTGGCCCTTGAAAAACCTTCCCACAATACCCATATTCTCTAGGAAGCTGACAAAATCGATCTCCCTCTTTTTCCACATGCACTCAGCCAAGCACGGTCCTCTCCTCACCCCTCCCTTCCTTCACTGGCCCTTCCTGTGACCACTGTCTCTACCCCAACCTTCCCCGGCATCGCCATGTTTTTTGTCATAGATACATACTGGACTTTCCTCATCTTATAAAATTCTTCATTTCTGACCAGTTTCCATCACACACACACACACACACACACACACACACACACACCATATCGCTAATATCTTCAATGCAGGAAAAAGAAATTTTAATATCTATAATTTTTTATTAATTAGTAACGTTTCTCTTAACTTAAAAATTTTTTTAAAGATTTTATTTATTTATTTGCCAGAGCAAAAGAGCAAGAGTGTACAAGCAGGGGGAGGGGCGAGCAGATGGAGAAGCAGATTCCCCGCTGAGCAAGAGGCGAATACAGGACTCCATCCCAGGACCCAAGGATCATGACCTGAGCCAAAGGACTAGACCCCAGGACCCCAGGATTATGACCTGAGCCAAAGGCAGACGCGTAACTGACTGAGCCACCCACGTGCCCCAAGTAACAGTTCTCTAACAGAAACATTGAACTTAAGGTGTCTTTGGGGACCTAGTTGGAACACTACAAAGACATCCAGGTGACTCAGAAATGCTTCTGGGGGTCAGTGACCTGGGGAAGACTTCAAGCCAGGAGCATCTGTAAGCTGCAAGGAGGGGGGACAGACAGATTTCCTTGAAGGACACAAACCTGGAGGGGCTGGGTCAGGGCCAAGGCTGAAATGAAGAATAAACCCAAAAGGAAGAAAAAAAAACAGAACATGGAGACCATCCTGATACTAAGCACAGAGATGGTCTGGAGGCAAAATGGGATGTCAGTGTCAGAAGCTATAGAGTTAGCATGAAAAGGATTGAGAAATGTCCTCTAGGTTGGGTGCCACTAGATCAGATCAGTTCGTCCAGGGGCCAGGGAGTGAGCTGACAGAGAGCAGTGCAAGAAAGGGAGCAGCGGAAGGAATTCGAGGGGTGGGGACAAGCCGTGTGGTCCACAGGCTACACTGTGCAGGGAGCTGGAGGTGGAGTTTGAGCATTTGCTGTAAGGGCAGAGCTTAGACACCATTCACCTGAGAGGGGAATGAGGGAGCAGGTTGGCAGGTCAAGTACAAGTGAGTGTAAGGAGGTAGGAGGAGATGGAATCTCCTCGGAGATTCCACGGAGAGATGGGGCTGGGACAGGAGGGTTCAGGGCCAGGCAGGGTGGGAAGGTCTATCCGGACCAGTTTACCCAGGTGGGGACCAGAGTACAGGCAGCTGACCTGTTGAGAGGAAAGGACAGTCAGGGGAGGAGAAGCTTCATGAGACCCTTAAAGAGGGTCGGGCATGCAGACTAGAGCCACTGCATTGTTTATCCCCATTGGTGACACTGGTGGCTCTCCTTACAAGGACTATGGTCAAAGAACAGGGCAGGATCAGCAACTGCCTTACGAACGTGGCTTCTCCTTCACCTTTCTTTCCTTTACCTCCAAGAATAATCTCTCCACATCCAACCTCTAGAAGCATCTTCAGACAAAGCAAACCTTAGGGTACCATCTCTATGCTACAGACTTTATCAGCTGCACTGCACATGAGATAAAGAATCCATTCCAGAGGTGCCTGGGTGGCTCAGTCCATTAAGCATCTGATTTCAGCTCAGGTCATGATCTCGGGGTCCTGGGATCAAACACCACATCATGCTCTGTGCTCAGTGGGAGTCTGTTTGAGAATTCTGTCTCTTCCTCTTCCTCTGCCTCTCCCCTTGCTCACTTGTGAATGCTCTCTCATTCTCTCTCTCTAAAATAAATACATATTTAAAAAAAAAATCCATTCCAGCCACCATTTGCAAAATAGGACTTGATTTAGCTCTCATGTCTTATATTGCATTTCTTCTCCAGAGACCTTGTCTGGTCTTTGAAGCCCATCCCTCCCTTCTCACCACTGTACCAGCCAGCACCAGCTTGCTACTCGTCTCATGCGACTGTGTGTTAGCTCACATTATGGTCCCAAAATATGTTGATTTAAAAACTTTTGTCCCAACCAAATGGAAACTCCATCTCAGTAGGAACTGGGTCTGTGTCTTCCAGCCCGCATGCTATCTCCAGGAATAGTGCCTGGCTAGCAGCTAGGGCCTCAGGAATTCCTCGTCCACAGTTTACCCACACCACAGTATCACTGTTATCTCATATGCTGCGTCCTCCCAGTGGACTAGGAGCCCCTTAAGAGCAGGGATCTTTTTCCAGAAATCTTGGCTCCAAATGCAGGACAAAGCCTTATGTATGAGTCACAATCAATCCTGTTATCCAGATAAATACAAAACACTTCAGGAGGGATCAGAACGAATGCATATCAATCTAGGTTTGACCGTGAACTTGCCGTGTAACTCCAGTTAAGACGTAACCTCTCTCTCTGTACATCCGTTTTCTCATCTGCAAAATGAGTTATTTGGGCTGTATCAGTAGTTCCTTTACCTCAGAGCTAGGGAATCTGAAATTCTGGGGCTTAAACTAGGAAATGTATATATTTTTTAAAAGCCCCTTGGCTTAGGAACCATGAGAACATGGTTGCTAAAATCATCTCAGCTCTAACATTCTATGATTCCATGTTTGGATGGCTGAGCCTACAGCAAATTGGTTACCATACCCAGCAGCCTCCAGACCCATGAGTTTCCATCCCAGCGTTGAGCCAACAGAGAACAGAAGTTCTCTCCATGATGCATTCACCCGCTAGATGAGGACCTCAGGCTGCCTGGAGCTGTTTCCAGACTGAGGGTGCCATTTCCACATCTGTCTCTGGGACATCATTTCTCAAATTTTCTTGATTACAATAGTCACCTGGAACACTGATTAAGAAATGCAGATTTCGGGCTCTCCAAATCATATCAAATCAGGTTCTTAAGGAGAACACTGGAATCTATGTTATAAACAAGGGCCAGGGCAGTCACTATGATCCAGGAAGCATCCTTGGAAGGCCCCACTCAGAGACAAGCATAGAGCCCAGAGAGGTGGGTCCACGCTGAGTCATAAGAGCTGTTGTCAGTACTGCTAGCAACTGAACAACACAAGGACAAGCCTATTCGGGAAACCCCATTTATGTGGGATAACATACTTGTAGAGCCTCTGTTGAGGGGAGTTAAAACCAGGGGCAGGTGTCACTGAGCAGAGTGTACTGCTTTCATTTATTTTCTGGTCACACATGGGAAGATGATTGTCTTTCTTATTTTACTAATGGGCAACCAAAGCTCACATTGCTTGAAATAGTGGACCCCACTATTAATGATAATCACACATTTGATAAGTAGAAAAAGAATTCATGTACAGATTTAGAGGGTCTCAAAGCCTCTGATTCTCCCATCACCATATGCTACCCTCTTACTGAAGGAGACGAGAGGTCCACAGGGCAACATCAAGTAGCTGAAAGTTCTCTCCAAGACATTTGCCTACCTGCTTTTTGAGAGCCACAGTTTTCTCAGTGGTTGGTAACTCCCCACCTCCACTGATCAAAGCTATACCTTCAACTACCTGTGGTTAACAGTGAACTAAAATTTTTGCTGACCGAAGTTTTTGATGGCATAAGGCAAAGAGAAGAAAATGCTGGAGAAGGCAGTGTCAACAGAGCTTTAGGAATGGAACTCTTACTGTCAAAGACAAACTACTTTAGGGGCACCTGGGTGACTCCGATGGTTAAGCATCTACCTTCAGCTCAGGTCATGATCCCGGGTCCTGGGATCGAGCCCAGAGTTGGGCTTCCTGCTGACTGGGGAGTCTGTATCTCGCTCTGCTTCTCCCCTCCCCAAGCTCAGGTGCTCACTCTCATTCTCCCTCTGTCAAATAAATAAATAACATCTTAAAAAAAGAACTACTTTATAATTGCCCATAGGATTAGCAGTGACTGCACACAGAGAACACAGGTGCACATAGAGGTTTGGTCTAGTGTAATAGTGACTGCTTAATTCAACTAATATTACTGTTATGATTTTCACCTTTCACCCTGTTAGCTTTATACCCCATTGTCTGGGAAATACATAAAATCCACTCACTTGATCTTATGGTTACATTAAGATGAACATTAGAGTTTGGCAAACATCTAGAGCCCCTCTACACTTAGCCAATACCCACAAAATGCCCAAATCACTATACTTCGGTTTTCTGATAACTATCGTGTTTTTATAAAGTGAAGACTCTATAGAAAGGGAGAAATAAATTTTCTTAGACAACACATCTGTTAGTTAAAAGTTTCATGAGGGGCGCCTGGGTGGTTCATTCAGTTAAGTGTCTGCCTCCGGCTCAGATCAGGATCCTAGGATCCTGGGGTGGGGCCCCACTTTCCCTCTCCCTGACAATCTTTCTGTTTGTAGTCTCTCCCTCTCTCTCTCTCTATCAAGTAAATGCAAATTAAAAAAAAAGAAACTTTAAAAAAAGCTTTAAATTTTTCATGGAAAGGAATTGTGTTAGAAATTCACTTTGAAAATTATTTAAGCTCTTTTCTCAACTTATATTTTCTGGTTAGGAAATCTAGTGAAAACAATTCTTACATTATTTCCTGTTCTTAAGACATAAAAAAAAAGAGGAAGGACTTTTGAACCCTTATTTCAGTAACAGCCAGATTTTGTATCTGAAGAACATTTGAGAATATCCATTTTCAGAGTCCTACTATATATTTCTTCCTAGCCAGAGGAAAACTTGGACAATTACACAACAACCATTTAACCCACACATGTTTGAAAACAATGAGTTATACCTGGAGAAAAAAAGAAAACATTTGTTATTTTGGAAATGACCACTGTCTTTGCAAATCTTTGGCACACAGAGAAAGATCAAATTAACTATTATCAATAGAAGGAAATGTCCTGAAGATGAAGCATCTAAAACTCTTCTCTGACCAACCACCTCAACTACATAAGGTTTGTGGTTAGGTTTAGTTGAAAGAATGAGTAAGCCTGTTTCCTTTACAGGAATTTCCTGTAAAGAATATTAGTACTCAATGTCTCAACTTCGTTTATCTTTTTTCTTTTTTGTCTTGTAAAACTAACCTCTGAAAATGTCACCCTTAAGTCATACGCTTAAGCCTTTCTTATGACTAACTTTAATTCTGGAAGAGGAAAACAATCTCTCTCCCACCCTGCTTGTATACAGCAATGATTTATTGACAGAGAGGGAAATTAATTTAAAGTCTAAAATCAGCAAGGTTTTTGGTTACCTATTTGTTAATAGAGAAAGTTTCAAAATATAACATATAACTAAGAGCACCACTGTTCCTTTGACAGAACAAATGAAATGACATTAGAAGGACCCCGAGACCTTACTAGTCCAAAAGAGCACTGCCCAGCAAGTACACTGGGTAAGCCTTGATATCACCTTCCCTCAAGAGGCTCATATTCTGCCAAAGATAAGGCTGATTCATCTGTGCACATCAGAGCTCCAGGACTATCTCTACACATAACTAGAGGAGAACATAGAACACAGGTGAAGACCAAGCTCACTTTGAGATGAAGGCAAAAGAAGGGTTTACCTGAGGTGAGGGTAGACTGGTAGGAGAGGGAATTAGCAATTACAGCCAGCCCCCCAAAGTATCTGCTACTGATCATAATCTGCCCGGGATTCCAAGAGGATAGGAATGCTTTTTTCAGAGCTATTCCAAGAGAGGTATAGGAAGCACCTAAAAGGATGCTCCAGCCTCATGATGTCCTGTGGGAGCATCACAGTGACAAGAAGAAAGGCAGCAGACCTGGGGGCTGCGGAGAGATATGGGTAGGATGGAAGGAGAAGTTTAAACATAAGGTGTTGCTTATGACAAGTACTCAATAGCTGTTGGATTCAACTGGATTCGAGTGAATCAGAGTGTGGAAGCAGTCCTTCTGAAGTTTCAGAGATCCTAACGCAGACCTTGATAATGAATTTGATCACTTTAATAGGATTTGAATAGGTTTGCAGGATATGGGCTATTCTGGTGTAGGCAAAGTGGGGATCGCCTCCCCAAATGGCTGCCATCGAGTCCTCTACCCAGTCATGTGCATTCTGCTTTACGTGTCCAGAAGTGAGTCCGTTGTCCCTATCTTTGAATCTGGGTTGACCTTGTGACTTGTTTTGACCAATAGAATGCAGTGGAGGTGACAAGGTGCCAGCTCTGAACCCAGTCTTTAAAAGATCTTCAGTTTCTACGTCCTATCTTTTGGAAGCGAGGCACAATATCAGAATTCCAAATATCTTAAAATCATTTGCTGTACATACTGAATGTTCCAGTCCCAGCACATACCCCATGGAGCAGGAAAATGGTGTAGCTGAGCTCAACCAGATTGCAGAATTGTGGAGAAATAATAATAAAACGTTATGTTTAAACAACTAAGTTTTAGGGTTCTCTGTTAGCAATAAACTGAAACATATATTACCATTGGATGAATGAATTCTATTTCACTAGAGGTAAACTGCCAATACAATTGACAAGCAAAAGCAATTAGAGACATTGGAATTTCCTTCCAAATACCAGTGTCTCTAATTGCTTATCTCTGATTAATTATGCATGATTGCCCATGTCTTTTTGCAGATGATATGATTTTATAAAGAAGAAAAAAGGGATGCCTGGTTGGCTCAGTTGGTTAAGCGACTGCCTTCGGCTCATGTCATGATCCTGGAGACCTGGGATCGAGTCCCACATGGGGCTCCCTGCTCAGCGGGAAGCCTGCTTCTCCCTTTCTCACTCCCTCTGCTTGTGTTCTCTCTTTTGCTGTATTTCTCTCTGTCAAATAAATAAATAAAATCTTTTAAAAAAGAAAGAAAAAAGAATCAATTAAAGAATCACTACATGCACTACAAATTTAATAAAGTGTAGTAGATGATAAAAGCAAAAACAATTTAGAAGATGTAAGAAAGGTACCATTTTAATAGCAAAATAGCATAAGCTTAACGTTAAAGATCGAAATCTTTATGAGAAAAACTATCAAACACTCCAGAAAGAATCAAATACAGATTTAAACAAGGAGAAAGACATTCTATGTTCTTGGTTAGGTAGACACAACCTCAAAAACAAACAAACAAAAAAACAATCTTACCTATGTTAACCTAAAAATTCTAAAGTATACCCAATAAAATGACATCAGGTTTTTCTTTGAAGTTAAGCATGCTAATTGTAAAATTTCATTAGGAAGAAAAAAACCTGTGAGAAATATCAGAAAATCACTGTAAAATAGGAGCTCTGTGGTGTAGCAAGGGACATATCCATTAAAGATATATACTGTATTTTTAAATCTCTATAATTAAAACAGTGTGGCATTATTCCATGAATAGAAAGTTGACTAATAGAAAATATTAGATGGTCTAGGAATAGATCTGATGGGATATGAAAATTTAATGGAAGTGGGGCACCTCGGTGGCTCAGTGTCCCTTAAGTGTCTCCCTTCAGCTCAGGTCATGATCCCAGGGTCCTAGGATCTAGCCCAGCATGAGATTCCCTGCTCAGTGGGAAGCCTGCTTCTCCTTTTCCAGCTCCCCCTGCTTGTGTTCCCTCTCTCAATGTCTCTCTCACTATCAAAATAAATAAACTCTTAAAAAAAATGAAAATTTAGTGGAAGTTATATCAGTAGGTAAAATGATATTTTTAAAAAGTAGAGCTGTGTTAGCTGGACTGCCACTTAGAAACTGTAGCAATGTATCCATTCCTTGCATTGCACACCAGAATAAATTCCAAATGAATTTAAGATTTAAATTTTTAAAAGTGAATATATACAAATATTGGAAGAATGGGTAAATTCCTCTGTCATCAGGAAATCGGTAAAAACCGATAGTAAAGTAGAAATACAAGTAACAGATCAGGAACACAAACTATTTGCAACTTACATTGCAGTGCCTTAATAGCTTATATGTAAAGATCCTTCAATGACAGAGATGAAAAAGATCATTATCTTTACAGAAAAACTAGAAAAAGCTAAGTATTTCTTATATTACTAATGGGAATTCAAAAGGACAAGCCCTGTGAAAAGACAATATTCAGCCAAAGTCTACACGCATCATCCTCTGATGCAGAGATCCTACTTCTAGCAGTTGATTCCCAAAGTATTCCAGTAAAAATGTGAGAAGATGTATGCATAAGACTATTCTTTACAACATGATCTAAGATCGCAAAAGACTGGAAGTACATGAGACCCGCCGAATGAACTATGGCAGAACCTCACACGAATCTCTAAGAAAGAAGGAGAAATAGCACCGAATGAAGATAGGCAATGGTCTCTGGACTGTGCTATGAAATGGGGAAACAAGGAGGAAAAATTGTATCTATTATGCTACCCTTTATCTGTAAGAGGTAAGGGGATTTAAATATGTATGTATCTTCATCTGTATTAAAAATAGAAGAATATATTGACATTTTTAGAAAGCTTTGCCTATAAAGGAACAAGCAGCAGGGAGAGAAATAGAAGCTGAATTTTTCTGCATATACCTTATTTTATAGATTTGCACTAGAAGGTTGTGACTATCTTGCATTATTATAAAACCAAACAAAATTTTAAGAAGGAATCCCTAAAAATCAAAACCAAAGAAATCGAGGTATTTCCTGAGTTGACAAAAGTACATCAAGAAGAATAATTTCCAGTGACTCCAGAACACAAGAGCTTGACTTTATTATATCCTCATGGGATATTCTCAAGTCATAAAATAGTTCCTCCCCCCAAATCTTGAATTTTTTAACTAAGTAAAATATCGATGGCTGTGTTAGTATTATAAATTCTGAGGCTCTTATGTTTATTGTGGGATAAAGCAAATTAATTATTATGTTCGTCCTGGTGGACCCAGGTACTGAAGCCATGGGCTTTTTCAGCCCTGGACTTGCATGGAATGTTCCCTCCACTTTGACTCCAGACTAGTTCAGGAACTGGTAGCTTTAGCAGGAGCACCCCGATTTGGCAGACTTCTTGTTTGTGGCACGATCAGCAAATCTTTGACAGCTCCGTCTTTTGTGTGACTTTGGAAGATACTCTTGGAAGATTAGCCTAGGGTCTCTTTCTTTCCCTCTCTGAACAATTCTGGAACCACTTCTGTTTAAACTAGCTAGGGAGGATTGTGCTCATTACATCTAAACCATGACCTATTCAGAGGTATTTTATTTTGTTAAAGAAAATGACTACACGGAACCTCATTATAAAAATGGGTAAAAGCAGTGTTGCTCTAGTTGGGGTATCTGGAAGGAATGGGCACTGAGGAGAAGACTGGACCCAGTTCCCATGTTCCCCCTCGCTCCACCCCACTGCCCAGCATGGTTCCTAAGGCACCATGAGGAGCCCCAGGATCCCCAAAACACAATCTGGAAGTCTATTCTTAACAAGTTCACCATTAATCATTAAGCACACACATCAAGTTGTTTTCTTGATGTATAAATGGGGAAAACATAAATCACCATCCATGGGTGTGTACGGGCAACCACAACCATAGGCTGTAGAGATAAAACCTTGTAGTCAGAAGCCTCACACAGAAATATAGATGTTGGTCTCAGAGCCACCAGCCTGAACTGTGGTCATTACTGGTATAGCATGCAGGAAGGACCATGCACCCTCCCCACGGTACACACACACACACCATTTCCTGTTAGATCTGTGGCGTGCTCACCCTTTGAAGAGCACTCCATTATCCTAAATCCACCTCTCAGAGTAGCCTCTGCTCAGAAAGACAGCTTTCCCCAGACCCTGGGTCTCCTCCCCAAGAGCTGCACTTTGGTTATTTCCTCCTAGAATTTACAGCTACAGTTCAACTTGGCCTTGGGCACTGGTTTTGCCATTGTCCCTGCTTTAGACAAGTATGTTGATAACTGCAGGGAAGCTCCTCCTCTTTATGCCTCTTTGGCCATCTTGGCCAAGGATCGGCATCAACATAGCATGAGTTCCTAGTATCTGTCAGAGGTCTGACTCTCTGTATCTGGGCAGATGCCACAGTGGACATGCTCTAGTCAAGTGTACGTTTTCATCCTCTGCAGGACTTGAGTGCTATTTCCCCCCCTCTATCCTTACCCTAGAAGCCTAGAAGAAAGGCTGAAGATCTTTCATATTCTTTTGTCCCCCTCTAAGCTAGTCTTAAGTAGCCATGCTTCCTCCCTGAAGGCTCTGCCCTAGACCCCTTCATATAAGGTGTGCCTCCCAGCCCAAGAAAGTGCCTGAACCCTCTAAAAACTTGTTTCAAGACTCACTGTCCAACAGGCAACTCCAAAGAGAAGAGACAACACACCTCTCTGTCCCCACCTGTCACACAAGCTTTTGTATGACCTGGGCCGAGTCCCTGGACTTAACATATTTCAGCCTCCTGGGTTTGGACTATGTGGCTAAAAAGCTCTTTGCTTTAAAAGAATATAACTTTTTAAAATAAATATTTCCAGTACATAATAGACATACACGGAGCATTTATACATCTTAGAGAGTTGGCTATTAACAGATTCTCTGAAATGACGCCCACAGTGTAAGGGCACCTGAATCCACAGGACAGAATGCCATTATTCTTTCTTTCTCTTTTCTCTTCTCCTCTCTTCTCTTCTCTTTTTTCTTTTCTTTTTTCTTTCGATTTTATCCATTTGACAGAGAGGGAACACAAGCAAGAGGAGTGTGAGAGGAAAAAGCAGGCCTCCCGCAGAGCAGGGAGCCCAATAGGGGACTAGATCCAGGGCTCCAGGGTCATGACCTGAGCTGAAGGCAGATGCTTCCACGACTGAGGCCTCCCAGGCGCCCAAGAATGCCGTTATTCTATCAGTAATAGTTATTTATTGGTTCTAGTAGAGAGTATTTGCAATTACACTTAAAAATATGCACGTGATTTTTCGGGGGGAGGAGCAAGATGGCAGACGAGTAGGGGACCTAGATATCCTCAGGCCCCAGGAGTTCAGCTGGACGGTTATCAAACCAGTCAGAACACCTACAGACTCAAGAGGAGATGGAAGAGAAGAAGAGCAGCAATTCTAGGAACAGAAAAGCAACCACCTTCTGGAAGGATGTGCGAAGTGAATCAAAGGTGACTTTGGGAAGACAGACTGCAGGGGGAGGGGCCAGCTCCCGGGCAGCAGGGGTGAAGCAGGGCACAAACTCAGAGCCTTAAGAAGTCGGCTCTGCTGAGGGACGCCACCCCAGAGGCTAAGCGGAGTGTGGAACCCTTGCAGGGACGGTGTGGTCTCAGGACCTGCGGGGTCACAGAAGGACCCGGGGTGCCTTGGGAGAGCTCCCGGGTACCAGAGTGGGGAAGGGGGCTCTCAGCTAGGGCTCACCTTAAACCATGATCAGAGGCCCAGTCAGGCCACTGCTCTTTGAGCAGGGACCTCACAAGTGGCAGATCCGGGGAGACTCACCTTCCTCCTCCGGGAGGAGCGGCACGGGAGTGCGCTGCAGGAATCTGTTGGGTTTGGAGACTCCAAACGGGGCTTAGCAAGAGAGATAGAAATGCTCGGTCACAGGCCAGGTGAGCACGGACTGCAGGTGGAGATCAGGGAGATGGGAGTGCTGACTGCTTTTCTCTGGGGCTGCACTGAGGATGGGGCCGGGCTCGTACTCCTCTGGGCCGGGCTCGTACTGGAGGCCGCCATCTTCATTCCCCAGCGTCCAAAGCTGTACGGAAAGCGCTCAGGGAACAAAAGCTCCCGAGAGCGAACCGGGCAGGTGGCTTAGCCTGGCCCCTGGGGAGGGCGGGGCAGTTCCAACTCAGGCAAAGACACTTGAGAAACACAGCAAGAGGCCCTTTCCCCAAAAGATCGACAAGAACATCCAGTCAAGAACAAGTTTACTGATCAATGAGAACTGCAAAACTTAGATCTATGGGACTACAGCACATAGGATTCATGGCTTTCCCCCTATAATTCTTTTTATTCTTTCAAAGTTAAATTTTTTTAATTTAAGTTTTTCCTTATTTTATATTTTAAATTTTCTTTCCCATTTTAACATTTTTAAAATATTTTATCCTATCAATACCTTTTCTAAAAAAAATCTTTTTAAAATTTTCATGGTTATAGTCATATTCTATCCCTCCACTGTATTTCAGCTTATTTTTTTTGTGTGTATAGATTTTTCTTTCTTTAAAATTTTGGGATACAATTTCTTTTAATAGGTCAAAATATACCCTGAATCTAGCAAATGGCTTTGTTCTAGTCTCCAGCCTCATTACACTTTTTCCTCTTTTTTTCTTTCTTTTTTCTTTTTTCAACTAACTTCTTATCAATTCCTTTTTAGAATCTTTTTTAATTTTCATCTTTACAGTCATAGTCCATCTCTTCATCGTGTATATCCTTATTTTTGTACATATATAAGTTTTTCTTTCTTTAAAATTTTGGGAGGCAGTTTCTTCTAACAGACCAAAATACACCAAAAATAGATGTGTGGCTGTGTTATATTTACCAGCTTAATAATATATGTAAAAAGAGACAGATAGATATAGATTTTTTTTTTCCCTTTCTTTTCCCCCTGGTTTCAGGTCTCTTCTGATTTGGTTAGTGTATGTTTTTCTGGGGTCATTGCTACCCATTTAGTATTTTGTTCTCTCATTCATCTATTCTTATCTGGATAAAATGACAAGGCAAAAAACTGACCTCAAAAAAAAGAACAAGAGGCAGTACTGATGACTAGGGACCAAAACAATAGTTACGTTAGTAATATGTCAGAACTAGAGTTAATAATGATGATTATTAAGGTGCTAGCTATGCTCTAAAAAAGCATGGAAGATGCTAGAGAATCCTTTCCTAGAGAAATAAAAGAAGTAAAATTTAACCAAGTTGAAATCAAAAAAGCTATTAATGAGGTGTAATAAAAAATGGAGGCTCTTACTGCTAGGATAAGTGAGGCAGAAGAGAGCATTGGTGATATAGAAGACTAAATGATGGAAAATAAAGAAGTTGAGGAAAAGAGAGACAAACAACCAGTGGACCACAAAGGGAGAATTTGAGAGATAAGTGATACCCTAAGATGAAACAGTATTAGAATAATTGGAATCCCAGAAGATGAAGGGGGGAGCAGAAGGTATATGGGAGCAAATTTTAGCAGAGAATTTCCCTAATTTGGTGAGGGGAACAAGCATCAAAATCCAGTAGGCATAGAGAACCCCCCTCAAAATAAACAAAATAAGTCCACATCCTGTCACCTAATAATAAAACTTACAAGTTTCAGTGACAAAGAGAAAATCCTGAAAACAGCTGAGGAGAAGAGGTCTATAACATACAATGGCAGAAATATTAGATTGACAGCAGACCTATCCACAAAGACCTGGCAGGCCAGAAAGGACTGGCATGATATATTCAGAGCCCTAAATGAGAAAAAATATGCAGCCAAGAATACTATGTCCAACTAGACTGTAATTGAAAATAGAAGGAGAGATAAAAAGCTTCTAGGACAAACAAAAACTAAAAGAATTTGCAAACACCAAACCAGCCCTATAGGAAATACTGAAAGGGGTCCTCTAAGCAAAGAGAGAGCCTAAAAGTAACAGACCAGAAAGGAATAGAGACAATATACAGTAACAGTCACCTTATAGACAATCCAGCGAAATTAAATTCATATCTTTCAGTAGTTACCCTGAAAGTAAATGGGCAAAATGCCCCAATCAGAAGACACAAGGCATGAGAACGGATTTTAAAAAACCAAGACCCATTGATATTCTGTCTACAAGAAACTCATTTTAGACTCAAAGACACCTCCAGATTTAAAGTGAGGGGTTGAAAAACCATTTACCATGCTAATTGACATCAAAAGAAAGCTGAAATAACAATCCTTATATCAGACAAATTAGATTTTTTTTCAAAGAAATGGAACAAATAATCCTAAAATTTATATGGAACCAGAAAAGACCCTGAATAGCCAGGGGAATATTGAAAAAGAAAACCAAATTTGACAGCATCACAATTCCAGACTTCAAACTCTATTACAAAGCTGTAATCGTCAGAGCAGTATGGTACTGGCACAAAAACAGACACATAGATCAATGGAACAGAATAGAGAGTCCATAAATGGACCCTTAGCTTTATGGTGCACTCATCTTTGACAAAGCAGGAAAGAATGTCTGATGGAAAAAAGACAGTCTTTTCAACAAATGGTGTTGGGAAAAGTGGACAGCCATATGCAAAACAATAAAACTGGGTCATTTCTTTACACCACACACAAAAATAGACTCAATATGGATGAAAGACCTCAATATGAGACATGAATCCATCAAAATCCTTGAGGGGTACATAGGCAGCAACCTCTTCGACCTCAGCTGCAGCAACTTCTTCTTAGAAACATCATCAAAGGCAAGGGAAGCAAGGGAAAAAATGAACTAATAGGACTTCAAGATTAAAGCTTTTGCACAGCAAAGGAAATAGTCAACAAAACCAAAAGACGACTGAGAGGATGAGAGAAGATATTTGCAAATGACATATCAGATAAAGGGCTAGTATCCAAAATCCAGATTATCAAATGCAACACCCAAAGAAAAATAATCCAATCAAAAAATGGGCAGAAGAGATGAACAGACATTTCTGCAAAGAAGACATCCAAATGGCCAACAGACACATGAAAAAGTGCTCAACATCACTCAGCATCAGGGAAATACAAATCAAAACCACAGTGAGATACCACCTCACACCAGTCAGAATGGCTAAAATTAACAAGGTGGGAAATGACAGATGTTGGTGAGGGTGCGGGGAAAGAGGAACCCTCCTACACTGTTGGTAGGAATTCAAGCTGTTGCAGCCACTCTTGAAAACAGTATGGAGATTCCTCAGAAAGTTGGAAATAGAACTACCCTATGATCCAGTGATTGCACTACTGGGTATTTACCCTAGAGATACAAATGTAGTGATCCAAAGGGGCACATGCACGCGAGTATTTATAACAGCAATGTCCACAATAGTCAAACTATGGAAAGAACATTGACAGAAGAATGGATAAAGAAGTAGTGGTGTATATATAGGCAGTGGAATACTATGCAGCCATCAAAAAGAATGAAATCCTGCCATTTGCAATGACGTGGACGAAACTGGAGGGTATTATGCTGAGTGAAATAAGTCAGTCAGAGAAAGACAATTATCATATGAGCTCACTGATACAAGGAATTTGAGAGGCAGGGCAGGGGGGGTCATGGGGGTAGGGAGGGAAAAAATGAAACAAGATGGGTCCGAGGAGAGAGACCAACCATAAGAGACTCAATCTTAGGAAACAAACTGATGAGTTTGCAGAGGGTTCGGTGGGAAGGGATACGGCAGCTGGGTTATGGATATTGGGGAGGGTATGCACTATAGTGAGTGCTGTGAATTGCGTAAGACTGATGACTCACAGACCTGTACCAAAGAATACATTATATGTTAATAAAAAATAATAAAATTAAATATGCACATGAATTAACTGGCATGTGAAGAGCTAATACTCATGCTCTGTATTGAGTGGCTTTGTGGCTTTGTAGAAAGGAATTCTTTTTCTCTAGATAGAAGGTACAACAAAGAAGGTAGGTACAAAGTATTTTGACATTGAGAAAGCAGAAGAAGATAGATGTAGCAGTCCATTTTGAATGATCTGTATCTTATCAAAACAGGTGGGAATCTATGTGGAGAATGAGGAAGTGAGCGAAAAAGGTATCAAGAGGCATTCCAAAATTAAGAGTACTAGGCCAATGGTTTATTAATGTCTTTTAAAGCATATATTTAATATGTGTATTTAACACAATATAAGGTACACTTAATATATTTTATAGCACACACAATAAAAGAGAAATGCAAAATCAGTCTATGTATTAGAGACTGATGATAGCAATTAAATTTCTCTAGACCACATGTTTTCATACATAAAATATTAAGTTAGTAAACAAATTCTTGTACTTTTTTAGCCACTTAAGTAGCACACAAAAATTTTAAGCTCTACAAAAGTAAATCACTTTCTATCATCAAAAAATCTAATAAAATCTCATTTTTTAAAATTTTCAGTAATACCCACTACAGCTGTTTTTAACCATCTCCACTTTAAACCTTTCTGGAACATTCACACTGCACCCATATATTTGAACCAGGTTTCCAGATTTACCCAAATCCTTCCTTTCTGTGTTAGGTGCATGTTTGTCACCCACTCAATGATTTCCATGGGCATCCATGACTGCTGAGCCCACCAAGAAGGCCTACAGTCCTGGACTCACCTTAGGGTGACAGTCACATGTCTTCCAATGTCCAAAGTTTCATGCGTCTAGTGGAGAAATACCTCTGCCCTACTGATATGTTTCTCTCTCTATACAGATGTGCTCAAGTCAAAACTGCCTTCCTTCCAGATCTCTTTCCCTTTCCTCTGCCTTCCATTTTAGTTCACTGCTAAATAACTCATCTAACAATAATAATCAATAGTAACAATTAAGAATAATAGTAACATCCACATGTAGACTTGTCTGTGCCAAAAACTGTTGTAATTTTTTACATTTATTCATTTAGTTCCCCTGTGAAGTATGTACAGTTACTATAAATTCTAACTTTACAGATGAGGAAACGGAGGCACAGATTGGTTCAAAAGGCTCCAGGGGTCCCCGAAGTAAACAGCAAGCCCAAGATTCGAGCTCAAGTGTTTTGACTGCATAGCTCGTGGTCAACCACCACACCATGCTGCCTCCAGCTTAAAGGCCTTTTAAATATGTCTTTTTTTTTTTTAAACAAATCAAGCCAGTATCTATATTTTTTTCCCGTGGCTAATGGGTAATAATGACTGTTGGTTAATATGATCTGACACCCTTCTATAAACATTCTTGTGAAATCAACAAATATTTTAGACCGTTTTTGAAAAACCCAGAGAATTATCTTAATTCAGGTGTGTGCCTCATGAAAGATAAAACAGTTTGGGGAAATTGCCCCCCCCCCAAAATAGGCCCAAATAAACAAGCCCTGAGCAGTGCTTTAGGGAGGGATCTGATAAAGGTAGGTCTGCAGCTGTGGCTGGGACACATTAAACATATCCTGAGGCTGAGGTCCTGTCACACCTGAGTCCCTGAGGCACACAGCCCCACCAGCATTCCTTCCTTTGTGTCCCAGGCACTGTCCATGTTGCTCAGTAGTATGCTGCATTGTGGGAGAGTGAAGGCACCATTCCCGCTTTTACGTCACCTACTAGATCACAGAAAATGCTTACCATCCTTTAATTCGATCATTAGCATTAGAAATGTAACGATGTGCCCTTTTATAAGGCATAAGGTATTCTGCTTCATGCCCAACCTCACAGTTGCTGTACATGGACTGAGAATGAGCACCTGTAGCCAGTTTTTGAAAGAGGAGAAAGGAAGGACGCATTGCTTTGAGATTCCAGGTTCCCCTGGGAGCACATGACCACAGCTCGGTGTTCAGTCTTATCCCTAGCAACATAAGGACAATTGCCATCCTCAAACTGTAAGTAGGATTTTCAGAGAGGTAAATATCTTTAATAGTGCCCTTTTTTAAAAACAGGCTCATCCACTCCGGGCCCAGAGTGTCAACAGTTCTTTCTTACATTCTGCTTTTCTAAAGGTCAGGACTGCGAAAGAACAGTTAAGACTTCAGATTCGTCTCCACATGGCTTGACCATTTTTGCAGGCATCAGATAGAGAAGATTTTTCCAGAACCTTGAGTTATATGATGGAGGTTTATCAGCATTCCACTTCAGAACTCTGTGAGATTTCAAAAGCTGTAGTGATTGGGGCAAGAAAGTCGAGTCTCTGACCGGTGTAAATTCAATTAAGATGATTTTAATTTTCCTTTCTACCAGCGCTTCGTGGAGTCCACTTTCAAGTTCGTACCTGACTTCATTGGACATGTAGCTTTTACTTAGGACAATGATCAGTCTTCGACTTTTTTCTATCAATGAGTGGATTTCATCTACAATAGCTGAAATTGCAAGATGTGGCATAGTAATTAAAGAGAACTAAAAAGGCAGACAGGAAGGAGATGAAGGTCTAATTTTGTATTATTTAACTCTACTTCACTAATAAGTTTTTCAAGACAAAGCACTGATTCTCAACTTTATAGACCTGTTAAAAACAATCATCTAGGCAACGGCAATAATGAACACGTGGGGCTTACTCTGTGCCAAACTCTCTTCTAGATGTTTTATGTGTATCAACTCATTAAAACATCACAATGACCCTATGAAGAAAGTATCGTTATTACCACCATTTTACCGACCAGGTAGCCCAAGTACAGCGTGGTTAAGTAACTCGCCCAGAGTCACACAGCCCGTAAATGCTAGAATCAGAATCTGGACCTACGAGGTCTGTTTCTGGAGTCCCATGATGCTATCTTGCCTCTCTGCAGGCAGGGAGGAGCACACTGAAACCCTAACTTAATGATAAAAAAATATATATCCCACCCACCATGATTCCAGACCAGAAGTTGGCAAAATTTCTGTAAAGGGCCGGAGAGTGGCTATTTACGGTATCGGGTTACACATCTCTAATATATAGCTCAAGGTAGCCCACAGATAACACACAAACAGCACTTTGCTGTGCTTTAACAAGGCTGATAGCATTTGACCATTCGGGGATCAATTGTCAACATCTGGGCTAGACCTCTCCCCCTTCTCCAGAAGAGGTTTTGATCCAAGCTATTTATAGTTAAATATACACACCATCTTTATTTTCATTTGAGAACTAAGAAGAAACCTTTTTATTTATTTATTCATTCATTCCTTCATTTATTTATTTACAAGTAGTATGTTTTCTCCTTCTAACTGGTAGTATTTTCCCTTTCTCATCTGTAATCTAGGAGTGGGGATAAAAAAACAAAACACAGCTATGTCTTATTTACTGCTATGTCTTTAATGCCCAGCTCAGAATTCACCACAATATATGTTCACTGAGTGAGTGATGGTGGTGATAGAAAAACTTCTATTGCATCCTTGATAATGCATCAGCATCCAAAGTATCTCAATACCAGATTTCAAATATTTGCTCTGGAAGATGTCGAAGAAAATATGAATGTGTTACCAAATTTCTTGGCTTCGAACTGGAATTTGCTTCAATATAAATTTTATGGTCCTCTGTATTCAGATATTACAAAAACTGAATTGCATAAGTAAAATCTGACATGAATCACCAATCTCTCTTTATTCTCTACTGTAATTTTCACACCAACATCAACCCAATAAAGAATGAGTATTTTCTGGTAAGAATCAACTGTGTTTATAGTCCAGAGGATCATGTATTAAATCAGGAACTGGTCCAGCTGTACAAAATATTGCCAAGAGGGATATTCTTATCGTGGGGCATTTCCAGATAAATGCCTCAGGACAATGCTGATTCTGAAAGTGGAATGCCCTTTCCCGCAAAGGGTCAGAGAACTAGGAAACGCACTAGGAAACAATGAAGAAACCGGGCCTCAGAGAGGCCACTCTCCGGGGCAGTGTAGTTGGCTTGTTTTCTTAGTATCGAGTATATTGATTTAGCTGATTATTTCTGGTTTAGAGGATCATGCTTATTCGTTTTGTTTTTAAGCAAAACAGGATTGCCTTTTGTAAGATTACACTCTTCAGCTTTTAAAAAGAAAATCTCCCCACTGGTTTTCTACCTAGTATTCCCTTTCTTACCTCCTCCAGGCACTACATCTCTTTCAAATATGCATAATTTATACCCAAAGTGTTTCTCCAACACCTCAGGCAGGATCTCCACAGCAAAGGCTTGCTCCTCTCCACTCTCAGGTCCACATTCTTTTAGGTAAGACACAAAAGCATCGTATGTTTTTCCATCTAGGAAATAAGGTTTACTCTTTTAATTACAGTGCAAATAAAAGTTTAAGTACAAATTTGAGTAAAAGTTGCAAAACATGGGAGCGGAACCATAGTAAAGAAAGACATTAAATAGAGCATCCTCCTGCCCAAACTCGTCAAATCATACCCATTAAGTATGTGCCATTCCTTGTATATCAAATAGAGCTCGATGAAGCCATTCCAAAAAAGAATACAGAAAATGTTTTTGCTAGATAACCAATTAAAAAACAGAACAAGAATGTTTAAACTATGTAACTCATAAGATCCATCAAACATTTTTTGGTTCTATGATTCTTTTTAGGCATTATTCGTTATCTCTGATTTTTTAGGTTGTCAAAAACTAGAAATAAATTCAATTATTATTAAAGACAAAAAAAAAAAATAGCCTCCCCAAACACCAAATGCAATCGAGCAACCAATTAGCAAATTGCTTTTTAAGCATGTAGATTAAGAACTCTCACTGACGCCATAGAGGGATGGAGAGAAATACAAGATACTGATCTAGGAACTAAAGGAATTTAAAGGCACTAAAAGGCCAAGGAGCCCAACTATGTCCTCGTTCCAGGAATGGAAGGAAAATCTCACCTTGGCTTTCCCTTATCACCTAATTCTACCAGCATCCTAATGTGTCTACCCTCAAAATAACCCACTGAAAAGCAAAGACAGAAACAAAGCCGAGCGTTTACAATGGTGAGTGGGAAGACACAATAGCGTTTTTATTTAAACACTGGGCTATTGCAATACATGTTGTGATATTTAAAAGTAATATATGGTCCTAGATGTCAATATGAAAACTTCTGGTCTATTGAAAGGTTTTCATTGATAATAACGCTGGTTCCTATTTCATTCCTGATAATAAAGCAGCGTTCAGGAGGCTAATGGGACAAAGGCAAGACAAAAGTGTTACCTAAATAATAAAGACCACTGTACTAACTGGGAAACTACAAAATTATACACACCTCCCTCTTCTACCTTCATCCGATCTGAGAAGACAAAGGAGGCAAATGCAACAACTTGAAAAAGTTTACAAATAACGCATTAGCAGGTGAGAGACAGAGTAACGAAACAGGCAAAACAAACAGAATCAATGTGGTCAGAGACTAAAGAGTGATCTCTAAGGGACCTGCTTTCTGAGAAAAGAAAATTTTGAGTCAGGTCCTAAATGATGCAATTGATGCTAACTGGGATTGGTAGAGGAAGAAGAGGAAGTGGGACGGGAATGGTCTATCGCTGCCCTATGATAATTGGTTGGATGGTACAGGGGTTGGATTTCCACTTGCATATAGTATTGGGATTGTGAATTTGCTGTTGAGTTGAAAGCTCGGTATAAGTGGATCTTTTCTTAAAATCTAATAGGACAAAACCATTCTAGGTCCACGTTCTTTGTGGTGCACATCATGTATGCTCAACAGTTCAGTTTAGTATCTCCCATGGCCTGCAGGTTCACAAAACAGCTCTGTCTGTCTCTAGCAAAGCTTCTTCAATTCCACTTACATCATTCAGGCTCAGCAGTTCAAGTCCAAACCTATTGTTGATGGAAAGCAACTGTTTTTGCAGAATTGCATGCATGTAAAAGCAAAGACATTTAGGTAAAACTTGCATAATTAACATGCATATCAAAGGTAAGAAAAGTTGGTAAAAACAGAGTTCCTAGTTCACTCAAAAAGTGGGTGCCCCAAGTAATTCTGTTAGATTGCTGTGAAATAGAACTATTTAACAGTGTAAGACCTTGTGCTTGAACGTGTAGTCATTATGTTACTGATTAGAATAGGCACAAAGAGGTAAGAAATAAGAAAATACAATTTTTTAAAAGATACATTTTTTTTGGTAATCATGATGTTACTATTGCAATAAACCGGGAAGGCAATTCAGTCAAATTTATATGGTGATATACAAGTAATACAGCTTTACTCTTACCCATGAAAGACGAAAAATGGTTTTTCAACTATTGATTGCTTTCAAATGTCTAATTTCAAGCAATGCTCTTCTTGATTTAGCAAATCTTGTAATTTATATTACAAGTTATTTTAGACCCAGGTAACTGAATGACTTGCTAACTTTGATAACTGACAAAGAAAAGTGTTTAAGGTACTGAGAGGCTAACAATAATTATTTCAGGTTCTCTATAAACGAAACACTCATGTGAATGTATATTTGGGACTTTAGGGAGTCAGGCTCATGTTCTCAAACTGGTTGGGCGAATGACCGTGTTTTCATTTAATTTGACTGATTGGGTTGATTGGTTGGTTTCTTTCACTTCCAATTCTTCAAAAACCAAAACTGAAAACATTCCTGGATATTCCAGCAATATCAAGTTGCGATGAAAGTTTTAGTTTTTGTACTGATGTCTCCATTTCTGCCTTCTTCATGACTGATCACTGTCACACTTTAAATAGAGCTGACTTGGAGCCCATCTGTAAATGTGTCTCTATACCTGCCACCCTAGGAAGCAAGAAGTGTGATCTGAAAAAAATTATCTGTGAATTGGGTCAAACACAACAGAGAGGGGGAAAAAATCTTCTTTGAAGATCAGAAAGGTATTAGTGAATGCCCATTTTAAAATATGTTCTGGTCCATGCAAGTAGAGACCTGTTCAAAAGGTACCAAAAATAGACCTCTTGGTTGTAGTGTTTCTCTCCACCCCCAAAATTGCATACACATGAAGGCTCAAAGCTGAATTAATTAGCTTTGTTAATTTGATATTATTAACTAAAAGCTGTAAATGAATCTAGAAAAATCTTAGAGGAGCAACATAAGACTTCTTTCATAACTTGTGGTCAGGAGGGTCTTTCTACTTATAGCCACAAATCTAGAAACTGTTAAAGGATAAACTTGAGTACATTAAAAAATCTTCCCTAATGATAAAAATGTATACCTGAAACTAATATAACGCTGTGTCAATTATACTTTAAGAATAATAAAAAAATTCCACATATCACACTACTATAAGAAAAGTCAAAAGACAAATTATAATCTGGGGACAATACTTTCATTTCATAATATAAACAATAGGCTAACCTCCTTAAAATATAAATAGCTCCTAGAAATAAACAAGAAAAAAAGTGCCAACAACCCAAGAGCAAAATGGCAAAGGATATGAATGAGTAATTTGAGAAATTAATACAAATGAGCCTTAAAAAATGAAAGATTATGCTCATGTATAGTAAGTGAAATACAAATGAAAACTACACTGAGATGTAACTTTTTATCTATCAGATTGGCACATAGCCAAAAGGTTGTGGGTAAGGCCATGGGAAAACAATTACTGCCATTCTTTGAAGATAGTAGGAGTATAGTAGTTAGGAGGGCAAATTGGCAATGTCTACCAAGTTAACAACTGTATCTCCCCTTTAATATTGTCAGAAATTCCACTATGGGGAATTTTTCCTTCAGTTACATGGAACACAGATGAAACAATGACTCTACAAAACTCTCCAGCACATCATTTCTGTAACAACAGGAGGTTGTGAATAACCCAAAAGGTGACCAAACGGGGATACATCTGCAGACACAAAACACTGCACAACTCTAACAAATAGGAGGCTTTATAAACTGATAGAGGAGTGCATCCAAGGGATAGCAAGACAAAGCCAAGTTCAGAATAGTGTACATAATTTGCCAAGATTTGTTTTTAACACAGGAGTGAAATTTGACCCCATATTCATATTTGCTTGGATATACTACTGATGGCAGATGATGTGAGAAACACACACATGGGACAAGCTAACAGCAATTTACTACTCAGACGTTCTGCGTTTTGACTGTGTCCTACACACACACACACACACACACATACACACGCACACACATAGCAAGACTGATTTTTTTTAATTCAGGAAGTATCTTTTTTTTTAAATTATAGTTAGTTGACACAATTCAGTAATTATCTTGACACTCAAGCACTTCTTCAAATTACCTTTAAAAATAGAGAAACCAGATAGAAAAACAGAGTCCCCAGACTGTCCCCAGAAACAACCGTAGAGAAAAACAAGGATTTAGGAGGCTAAAACCCAGGTCATTTGGCTTCTAGTTCAGGTTCTTGCACATACATCAGGCTGCCTCCTTTGTCAGGTTAAAATAATGAATTATAGGGGCGCCTGGGTGGCTCAGTTGGTTAAGCGACTGCCTTCGGCTCAGGTCATGATCCCGGAGACCCAGGATTGAGCCCCACATTGGGCTCCCTGCTCAGTGGAAAGCCTGCTTCTCCCTCTCTCACTCCCCCTGCTTGTGTTCCCTCTCTAGCTGTGTTTCTCTCTGTCAAATAAATAAAATATTTATTAAAAAAATAATGAACTATAATAAAATTCAATTAGATTTAAATGAAGCTTATTGAATGTGTGCTTTATATAAGGTGCCAGATCATGTGTGAATAACAAAAGCCCCTGGGCACAAACATCTCACAAGGCATTTGGGAGGACATGACATACACATATCAAACAATTAACAATTGTTGGTAAGTAATTTTTGACACCATACAAAGAAGCACAAAAAAAGATACTAATCAACTTTCGTGATGAATGATACATTCAAATCAGTTTTACTTATGAAAAACCTTTACCAGTAAGACTGTAAGACAACGATCAAAATGAAATGAAGAATACTATTTCTTTATTTGGTTTCTTAATGTAGCCATAAGATAAGAAATCCCAGTATCACGATATTCGTTACCTGTTAATGTTTCATCTTTTCCCATGAAATGTCTATAAAATAGGGCCAAGTCAACTCTATAGACGACCCCCATAATTACTAGGCTCACAACTACCACTGAGATCAAAACGGCTATGATCATTCCTCTGGTGAAGACGTAGCCTGGGATATCAACTATATCTTCTAGAGAGAAAAAGAAAACAGGAATAGTAAGTGAAAGACAGTTTACCAGTGTCTTCCAACATCACACCAAGTAATCAGTTTTTACACTGGACATGAATCCAGTTGTCTACCTAAGACATTCCATCGACTCAGTCCACCTTCTCGCCTTTGGCCCGGAGTACTGATCTTCCCACTCCAATTTTTAAAAGAATAAAACTGTATACAAGGATATTCAGAGACCAGAACTGAAAGCATTGTGATACAGCCTATCCCTACCTGGGGAAGGCGAGTCTCTAGGATAGTAAGATATGAGGGACCCAAACCTCCATCTCAGCTACTACGTTGCGAATGTAAATGCAACTGCACAGTCTTGAGAGAGCAAGTGCTGAAGGGAGGTCAGCCGGGCTCCTCAACTGGCTCTATCACTTAGCCTGTGGAAAGTCATTGATGCCCTTAACTCTTAGAGTCTTCATCCATATGAAGCCACTTTCGGAGCAGCTACCGGGCCAATGGCCCTGGGTTGTACCATACTGGCAGAGGACAGAAGGGGGATGGCTCTGGAATGCTTCGTCGGTCAGGCCATCAACTGTCCGCCTGCCAGTCCAGGGACTGGTTCAAGCAAGGGAAGCCTCAGTTAATCTTTGTTGAATGAATGACCACACTCAAGGGCCCCCTGTGCCCAGTGCCCAGCTATGGTAGCCTGGAGGCAACAGTACATCCACTGTCATTGGCCTGACCCTACACTGAGCTGCAAGCTTGCCTCCCACCATTGTGGGCATTCCAGAGCCGCCCTGCCGGCCTCCCCTAGGATACCCAGCCACACATCTCTGCCTCCAGGCTGCATTTTCTTCCCTGCCCGGGGCCTCTGGTTTCTACCTGGCTCTGCAATATGACTGAGGGCAAAAGAACAGTGTTTTCATTCTCTGCATGAAATCAAGGCACAGGGAACCCCAGCAGGGGACTGAGCCCCAGTTTAGCCCAAATGCCCGTGACACAGGTAGGCCGTTTCACCTCTCAGGAGCTTGCTTCCTGGGGTGTAAAATGAGGGAGTGGTGATCTTTGATGGGGCTCTCAGCAGCAACATTCCAAGCTTCCACAACAAAACTCTCTCATACCTTTTTTCGACAAGAAAAAATTTATGGTGTCTGTGCCTCCCTCGCTGGCCACAGAGCAGTTATATGAGAACACTAGATTTTTTTCATTAATATTCTCTATTCTCAATATCCTTGATGCATACAATTTGCCATCTGGAGCCCTGTAAAAGAGGAAATAGTTGAGCAATAGGCTTTGGTCATTGCCAACATTACCCACGAGAGTGGAGTTCTGAGGTGCAAATGCTCAAAAGCAGTGGATGCGCTGACTCCACAGAACCTTCCTTTCCTGGTGGGTACTCAGAACGTGGGCAACCAGGAGCCTCGGCTCCTCCAGGGAGCATCAGGGCAGACAGAAACAGCCCTCCTGAGGCCACCTGGGGAATGATGCTGTGCACTGTCCAGAATGAAAATGCTAGAAGGTAATGATGCTGAGTTGAAACACAAGGAAATATTATCTCAATTATTCCCCCTATTTCTTTCCTCCTAAACGTTTAGGGTTCTGCCCACAGGGAGGTCTCCATCAATCATGAGAGGGCTGCAAATGGTTGGGCATAAATATAGATTTCTATCAGTCTTCTCCATGCAATCCTAAAAATCACTTTTATTTTGTTCATCATTGAGAACAGACTAAAGGATGACACTATTCAGGGCACATGGATGGCTCTGTCAGTTAAAGTTCTGATTCCTGATTTCGGCTCAGGTCATAACCTCAGGGTCCCGGGATAGAGTCTTGTGCTGGGCTCTGCGCTCAGTGTGGAGTCTGCTTGATTCTCTCCCTCTCTCTCTGGCCCTCCTCCTGCTTGCATTCTCTCTCTCTCTCTCTCTCTCTCTCTCAAATAAATGAATAAATCTTAAAAAAAAAGAAGAAGAAGGGGATGCTATTCCCAGGCATATACACAGGCACATGAGAAATACCAATTAAGCTGTTCAGAGAGTGTCAGAAAATGACTTAAACACCAGGAGCAAGTTGTCTTTCTCTTCTTAGAACATCCACGTTGTGATGTTGTTGATGTAAGGCAACTGCTCATGACATCTGCTTCCCCACCAGTGACCATTGTGAAAGCCTTCCACGGATGGGGTCACTCACCTGCCATCCCCCTAGCAGCAGGAGTCTCTAGTTCTTCGGACACGGCACCCACCATAGCCTCCAAGTGTCCTAAATACATGTTAGAACATACTTCTGTGCGGAAGTCACCAATCCAGGAATACCAACTATCTGACATCAGTGAGAGACCCGGAGAGAAAGGCAAAAAGGCCAGTGACAGAAAAAGCTCATCACCTAACTAAAGAAAGACCACCCTACTCCCCTAGCTTAGCTTAAGCACCATTTCACATAGTTTGGTGAGTTGGTCTTCTATCCCTCCAAAGATTAGCAATAGATCACTAGAAGGGGGACCTGCAGGTCTGTGCTGAGGATAAGACATGATGGCAAGACGGCCATACCGTTCAGCTGGGCTCACACGCCTGCTGTGGGGTGAGGCTACACACCTGGCACGGTTAGCAGCTCACAGGCAAGTGTCAGGACGAATTGAGAGCTGCCAGCATGAGGACAAAGAATGTTCTGAAAGAGTGGGCGCCTGGGTGGCTCAGTGGGTTAAACCTCTACCTTCGGCTCAGGTCATATCTCAGAGTCCTGGGATCAAGCCCCGCATCGGGCTCTCTGCTCAGCGGGGAGCCTGCTTCCTCCTCTCTCTCTCTGCCTGCCTCTCTGCCTACTTGTGATCTCTCTGTCAAATAAATAAATAAAATCTTAAAAAAAAAAAAAAGAATGTTCCAGAAAAAAATCTCAAAAGTGCAGCCAAGGTAAGAAGCATCTTGGGATCACTCCTCACTAAAACTTGAGCGCATCAGTACAATATTAAGTAATGACCTGAAGTCATTTAGAAACACTTAAATGACCACAGACTGAGCATGTTTTGTTTTAATAAGTGTGACCATTCTTTCCCGGAAGAACATAGGCTATGTAAGTATTAATACACATGTGATTTGAAACTGTTTAAACTAAAGCTGCCTCCTAGATACTTATATCTAGCCAATGCCCTCTTTTTTATTTTTAATTTCTTTTACCTGTTCTTATTGTGTTTCTAATTTCCATTAATGGACTCCTGACAGCAAAATGGCACAGTAATAACTATGTTCAATGTGAATGTGTCAACCATGAATGTCACAGGTTAGGTGATGGGAACATTAATGTTTCCTTGAGACAAAATTTACATCTGACAAGCTCTGGAGACGCTTATATGATAACTAATCTTACCAGATGGTTAAGGGAAATTCCCATCCCCATCAGATCCTGACTGACCCAAAGCTGCTTTTGTAAGGTAATGTGAAAAAGCCTTGCTGACCTTCTTTTTCTAGCCTAGATCTTGGCAATAGATTTCTGCATAATCCGTCAACCTACAGTGTGGTAGAAGTATGAAATATGTAAATTATAATTAAGATATAAACTTAATTCAAACAGCCAATAGGCCATTCAGGATTCTAGATTTTTGTGTTTGTTTGTTCTTTGTTTTTGAGGTTACACTTACAGGTGTTTACCCAAAGGATACAAACATACTGATCCAAAGGGGCACGTGCACCCCAATGTTTATGCGGCAACGTCCACAATAGCCAAACTGTGGAAAGAGCCCCGATGTCCAGGATGCTGTTTTTTATATCATGCATCTACAACAATTATGATTTATGTATAATTATGTATATAGAGTGATAAATAATACATCACATATACATACCTAATTCTTGTTATGTTCTCTTCATGTACATTAGGTTCCTTTCCATTTTCTTCCCATACGTTCCAATAAACCGCATCCTTTTCATTCGCCAAAGCAGAGCAGTTGAGTTCTACGTCTTTTCCTATGTAAAAGTTGACAACCAATGTTCTGATCTTAGAAACTCAGACTTCCCAAAGGTTTAAAATGAATATAATCAATATATGTTAACCTAACATATAAAGCTAATACAGTGCTATATTCTAGAAACAAAATGGATATGCCTTGTTTTTAAAATTTTTTTAAATGTGTAAAGCAGAGAAATTAGGTAGCAATTATAAGTCACCACCAAAATATAAATTAGCTTCTCGTCAAATGTTTAAATCAATTATTAAAACTTAGAGTGGCCAGTGAACTTTCTTTTCAGCATACAATTTTGTAGGGAGTGTCAGACCAACACTCCCATGGCAACTTTTAGGAAAACAAAACGGTTAAATCACACACACACAAATGAAATTAGCCCCAAAATTAAAGATCTCTAAGTGCAGAGAAAACAAAGAGAAATGCTGGAAATGCAGTTAGGAAAAAGCCCTTCCAGGGGAAGGTGAGATAGCCAGCCAGCTTATTCTTGGGAGAAATCGGTTTTGGTTTGTATGGTGTAGAGGGAATCCCATAGCGAAAAGAGAGCCCAGCAGAAATTCTGACAGCCACACGAGCTTGCAGGATGCCTACCAGGGAGGCTGCGAAGGCTAAATGGTTTCTCCTGCAGTCTCACAGAACTTAGGGGACGAAGTCCCCCATAGAGAAAATGACGTACAACAAACATCGCCCCTCCCCCCCACAAATAACCACACTGTGAGAAATCCCAAACGAAAGTTTTCAGACTCATAAAAAATTATCCCAGATGAAAGCAAGGAACTGCAGGGACAACTGGAGAGCAAAAGAAAATACAAATATGTATGTAAAAATAAAAGACTGTGGGTTACTTAAAGCACTATTAATGCCGATCTATTTTGAGTTTTAGCACATATCCTGGAAAGAAATACATAATAGCACATCGTGAGGTAGGAGGGACAAATGAAGTGTTGCAAGGTCCTCACATGCTGTGAAGTCACAAATGTGCCGAGATGTACACTAGTCTTACTACACTCAGACAAGTATACATATTGTAATCTCCAGACCTACTAAGGAAGGATACAAAAGGTATAACTAAAGAAAACAGCAGATTAAATAAAGGAAAGAAAAATACTTTATGAATCCAAAAGGAAGGGAGGAATAACAGGAAGAACACATAAGCCAACTAAAACGCAGGTAGAAAGATGAGAGGCTTCATACCACTTCCATTAGTAATTGATGAAATGTACATGGATTACATACTATACAGACTGGGTTTCAAAAAAGATCCAAATATATACTGTTTATGTGAAACACATTTTATGTGTATTTGATTTATAAAGAAATGTTACAAGTAAAAGTATATTTAAAAAAAGATAGAGCCTGCCAACCTCAAACAAGAGAAAACTGAGAAGTCTATTTATTATTAGCGAAAATAGGCACTCAGGAAAGAAGTATGATAAACAGAGAAATCTTATAATGATAAAGTATCAATTCAATGGCATCAGTATGTATGTGCCTGTAAGATGACCTCAGCATATACAAAGCAAAGATTGATGGAACTAAAGGATACAGAGATAAATTGACCATCGTAGTTGGAGATGTTAGCATCTCTTGGTAACAGATAAAGAAAACACCTAAAAGCTTGGTTAAAATACAGACGATCTGAACAATACCATTAGCTAACTTCACATAAGCGATATTTACGGAATGATAAAACCAAAACCTTCAGAATGCATATTTGTTTCAAATGCCCTTGGAACATTCATCAAGACACACCACATTCTGGTCCTGCAGCAAGTTACTACAAATTTCCTAAGACTGAAATGTACAGTGTACATCTTGGACCAGAAAGGAACTTAACCGGATATCAATACCAGCAACAATAACAAAACAACTAGAAAATCCTCCAAAGATTTTGAAAGTAAAAACAACAAATAATCCATAGAATAAAGAAGAAATCACAAGGGAAGTTTTGTTGTTGTTGTTTTTGTTTTTTTAAGTTTGAACTGAATAATAATGAAAATACAGCATACCCGTCTTTGTTGGAAACAGCTCAAGTCATGATTAGAGGGAACTTTGGAGCTTAAAGTGCATGTGCTACAAGAGAGGATGACTGAAATTAGTTCTCTAAGTCTCCATGTCAACAAAGGAAAAATGAGGTGCAAATTAAGCCCAAAGTAAGAAGAAAAAAATACCAGAGCTAAGTTCCGAAATCAATAAAAAGGCAAACCCCAGCTGCAAATGGCAAATATCTGAGTTACACTGGGCAGAGCCGGTCCCACAAATGATTGTGACAGGTGCTGGTCCAAAGGTGTGGGCTTAGGAAACAGTTAACAGCAACTTGAATCCCAGTTTTGCCACTTTTTAGTGGTTTAACTTTAGACAAATTACTGAACCCTTCTGGGCATTGGTCATTTAATCCACAACATGGGAATAAAACCCCCCGGAATTGTTTGGAGGATGCAATTCAAGAAAATATTTCAATCATCTAATACAAAACATGGTTTAGCATATGTTAACTTCTTCTTTGCCTCCCTTCTTTCTTTTTGGAAAGGAATTACACAACTGGACACATTGCTTTCATCAAGCCCTGTCTAGACAAATCTTTTATTTTTTTAAAGATTTTTATTTATTTATTTGACAGAGAGAAATCACAAGTAGGCAGAAAGAGAGGAGGAAGCAGGCTCCCCGCTGAGCAGAGAGCTGGACGTAGGCCTCGATTCCAGGACCCTGAGATCATGACCTGAGCCGAAGGCAGAGGCTTAACGCACTGAGCCACCCAGGCGCCCTGTCCAGACAAATCTTAAAGGTATAGTCAACTAAGTCCAATGATTCAAAGCCCATTGATTCATCAATCAAATATGCAGACCACAGAATAAGTCTGAATCATTCCTCCAGAGTGTTAACTCACAGAGTTCTCATATTTAAAGGTGACCGTAAAGACTATTAGAGAAAAGCCACAGCAGGGAGACCAAAACCCTATCTGGAAACCACAAGCGGTTCTAGAATGTTTTCAACAGACTGTTCATTCTCATCAGCCTAAAAATGGCAACATTCAAACAATGACAAGCTTTTCTTCCTTTTGTAACGTTCTTCACTAAACCTGGCATGTGTGAGGCATGCACATTATGGATGGAGCATGAGCCAGATTTAGCCTTGGAAGACACGGTTATACCGCCCACTCCTAAATGCAAAATATATGTATGTCAAAATATACCTAATTCCACCTTCACATAGTTAAGCCTTGGTCCAAGAAGAACAGGGGTTATTTTGCTGCGATCTAAAAGTGAAAGAAGAAAAGAGGAATGTGTCAGCATTGTATTGAGCTTCTCTAAGACAAGTGTTTGAGTGATACTTCTACTACGTTAACAAAGATTCTAATCATTGTCAGTTTATATTTACTTCTGCCGTATTTTCAGTAACTAACAGTTGCAGCTGGGAGTGTTGTAGTCTGGCTTTCCATCAACTCAGAGCTAATGTAACGGGAGAAAACACACTGAACAGGGGTTCCCTCAGCTCAAATCTGTAGTTTCTGCAACTAAAAGCCAGAGAAAGACGTTCATCCTGGTGGACTAACCCACCTGCAGGACTCAGATACAAAGTTTGGGGGACTGTCTTTGCTCTGCCTTTATTCCCTCTGTCTGTTCTTCTCAACTCCTCAAAGACAGATTTACTGGGGACAAGGGTCTCTGCTCCTCTACTCCGCACGCTAGGCAAGGCACTCGTTCTCAGGGGTCGACCCTTCCCGTGCAGGCACAGAAGGGAACACCCCTTCGGTTTTGTGCTCTGGGTGCCTCACTTGCCTCACCTTAGTCCTGGCTGGCCCTGCTGGGGGGTGTCCACACCTGCGGACCTGTTCCTGAATGACTTCCAAACCGACTTGGAGGTACCTAATATTCTCTGCCTCAGCCTCCCTCTGAATGCTGCCATACAACCCAGGGCAGCTAATAACTGCAGAGCACGGAGAGCACATTTTGCACCTGCTCTGCTGTCAAGTCCTTGTTAGTCCAGTGATCAGCACTGGCAAACTTTCATCATGACTTAGACTCTCCCTTTTGGTACAGCTGGTGTTTCTAGGGCATTTACAAATAATGTACAGAGCAGCCATTACTGGTGCTCAGCAAACTCCTGGGGTTTACCGGTGCTCAGCAAACACAATGCCTGCGCACAACGAGTGACAGGACCCTGGGAAGCTCTCCTGCACCAGCATCCTGATCTGCCTAAGCCCTCTTGGGAAGTGCGATGCTACAGAGTGGAGGGCAGAGAATGGAGTGCTGAGTGTGTGAGTAGGAACTGGAGGATGAAATTCACAGAGTAAGACTCCAGGTGAGTTAGATTCGGTTCTTCTGGGATTCGGACTCTCTGGGCCAGCCTGGAATATATACAGGCAGACAGGCGGTCCTGGGATGCCTCCAGAGAAAGAAGGCACTCTCAGGTCTTGGGAATACTGAGGGACATGAGTTGATTCAAGTACAAAGGGGTGGTTTGTGGAAAACTGCTAGTGCTTATCTTTTTCTGGATCTGTCTTTTGTTTTCCCCCTCAGGAATGTCAGTGGGAGCCCTGGGGGAGAGGTGGTTCTGAAAGGGTATCTTTAAGACAGTATGCCATCTACTAAAAATTGAAGTATATCATTGAAAACTCAGAGCACGCTGTCCTCAGCTCGGAGTCTCCTGACTCTATCTTCCTGTGGACTCTCTCTGTACCCTAACATCTCACAGACAAATCCAGTTACATATATAAGGGTACTCCTATGTGGATTATCATCTCTCCTGCCTATAATCAAATTCCTCTTCATTTCCTATTTCCTGCCTCCTTTACCCAGACGCTCAGTACAGTTTATTGAATATAGACACTTTAACGAGTATCTGATGGGCGAAAGCTTATGTTGAACAATAAGAGATTCCACAAATTACTCCAACACGAAATAAGAGTGCTGGCTCATCACACATTCCAGTGTGATAAATGATGCCCAAACGATGTGACCCTTATATCTGAGCTAGTGATGTGGTCACAACTCCAGATAAGTTGCCTCTGGATTTCTGTGCTGCATGACAAAGAAAGCTCAGTTTTACAAAAATACATGGGTTTCTTTCTGATTCTACAATTTCTCTTACCTCCAACCACTGTTATATTGAAGGTTTTGGTGACATTAAATAGTCTTCCATTATGATGAATGAAAAACACACAAGTGTAATATCCCTGATCTTCAAACACTGCATTCTTCTGAAAAATTGCATTTTTATTGTTCTCTATCTTTTCACAGTTCTGTTTTATAAAGAAGAAGAAGTTAAAATATTTTAAGTGAAAGCAGTATCATATAATGTGGAGTCAAATTTTTAAAAGATTTTTTTTTTATTAAAAACAGGAAACAGAATGAAAACTGGCAATTTCTGAG
Organism: Spilogale gracilis; assembly: GCA_004023965.1. NCBI lineage: Eukaryota > Metazoa > Chordata > Mammalia > Carnivora > Mephitidae > Spilogale > Spilogale gracilis. The sequence goes on from PITA01004687.1 coordinate 88,905, forward strand.
TCGATGTTCCAGAGACTTGGCACTGCCCCTGTGGCAACAATGAAATATAACCCCATTACTGTTATTACTGTTGTTATTAATACATGATGGGAAACAGAATCTAGGGGGTGCTGTAGCTGCTCCTGTCATTTTCTTTTTATCTCTCTCTTTTACACACAAAGGAAGGGAGGGGTAAAGAGAAAGGGAGAGGGAGATGGGAGGAAGGGGAGAAAGGAAGGAGGTAAAGGAAGACAGAGAGAGAGAGACAGCAACAGAGCATTACAACAAAAAAAATTCCTGCTTAGATGTGAACTTTTTGCACAACTCTATTTTGTAACACTTATAGTCTAAGTCCATATACTCCCCATTCTGGGACTGGGAGCAGAATTACTTACATACCTGAGTACCTATCAGACCACCCCCCTCCCTTGACGTCTTCCATGAGAAGTCAGTGGACTGATCTGAAATGTATCAAGAATATTCAAATCCATAGGCACACACAAACATGTCTCTCCATCACAAATTTCCATATAGGTCACAAGAAGGAATAATAAAAAAGCCACCTTCTTCAATCTAGCCATCAGTCACCCACAGAAGAGGTTCTGAAGCAATCTAAGATCCAGATACAGAAAATGGGAACTAAATTGCTAACTGGACAACGCTATACCATTCGTGCAAACAGCAAACAAAGAGAATGGACCGCCCACCTCTCTTGAAGGTGTCAAAGCTGGCAGCAACTGGGGCTAGGCCCAGGGGTGCTTCGCATGGGTTTGTGGAAGCACTCACATGTATTCTCACTTTAGTAGGTTGCTTCCGTGTATGTCGAACTCAAACTTTTATGATCCTGAACTGTTTTTTCCAAGGCACATTAAAATAGCAAAGACTCTTCATTTTTATTTCCAATCATTTATTTACTGATTTAGCTTCCTTGCCCTCCTCCCCTCAGGTAAGCCATGATCTGTGAATAGGCTGAGAATACTGAACCCTGGATTCAGTCATCTACCTGGGAATATCCACAATAGATCTATTTTCTAAATTTAAATATCCACATGTTGAGATTTCTTGAAACTTAGTACCCTGAACCCCACAAAGTTATATATACTGCCAAATATTTGCACTCTGGACAGGAAATAGAGTCAGGTTAACTTAGGATTGACTCTGACATTTAGAAATCATTTGGGTAAGAGCTCTCCTTGAAAAATCACAAGTAAACAGTGGTGAAGCAAAACATGCAAATGAAGGTTTCTAGGAAATCATCTGTAGCTTCAACTCTCTGAAGGGCTTCTGTCCAGCTCACTCTCCCATATAGTTCTTTAAAATTTCGCCAACAGAGTCACATTTCCCAGGTTTGTTCTTGTATAGAAATAATACAATTTGTGTTAGATGTCTGCATACTTGTATATTATGGATATATATATTATATATGTGTATACTGTAAGTTTATATATGATACATTTGTGAATGTACATATAATTGTCTAAAAGAGCTCTTACAATTCAAGTAAAAGGTACACCAGCTGAAGAAAACAGAGAATCCACAAAAGAAATAATACTAGGGTACAATAAACATATAAAAACATGCAATTTATTATTAAGAAAAGAAATGGGAAAGAAACTACTAAAAATTACAGAAACTTTGCATGTCAGATTTTTAAACATTCTAATGGCATGACTTCACAGGGTATGCTGGTGGTTGAAAAGAGGGTTTTGAACTAGCATAGATCCCCAGAGAGGAGTTTAATAATGTGGAGCAAAAGCCATAAATATACTCACAGCCTTTGCTCCAAATAATTCTACTTTAGGGATGTGATTGAAGAATAAAATCATACATATGTCCTAAGACATATGACAATGATATTTATTTTAGTCTTGTAAATAATAGTGGAAAGTAGGAGACTAACAAATGCCCAATACCAGGGGATTAGTTAGACACAAGTGTAATAAACAACGGAATCTCACGATTGGAAGGATGTTTAAAGATGTAGGGGAATAACCACCATAGAATTTTTAGTGGATAAAGGAAAAATACATGCCATTAAAAATGCCATTTTATTTTTTAAAAAATGTTTTTTAAATACCACTTTTTAAAAGTAGATGTTTACACACACACACACACACACACACACACACACACAGACAGACACACACACACACACACAATCCCAAAGTCTCTGGCTGGTGCAATTCTGTGTGAGCTCTGCTATCTTCATTGTGCATTTTTCCATCTTCCATTTTTATAAAAGGAACTTGTACGTTTAGAAAAAAAGAGGTATACAATAGAATTTAAAGTTTTAAATATATATGTGGCAGAAGAAAATGAAAATCTTTAAGCTAGCATTCCTAAAAAAATAATTTATCAAAAGAGAAGGAAAGTGAAGGAGGGGCAAGGAAGAAAAAGTTGTTACTATTTATTGAACACTTCACATGCGGCAGGAGCTCATCTGAGCAACCCTGCTGGGGGCACCTTCCTTGGAGGGGCCAGCTGAGCTATCGAGGGGTCAAGCTGCTTGTACATGACAAGACAAAGATTCCCCACAGCCAGCAGATCCTCAATTTGGATGGAAAAAGGAGAGGGATAATCTCAAGCAGACTCTATGTTGAGTGCGGAGCCCAACATTGGGCTTGATCTCACAATGCTGAGATCACGACTTGAGCTGAAATCAGGAGTCAGACACTTAAACCACTGAGCCACCCAGGCACCCCTTAAGTTAAAATATTTTAAAAGTGTTAACCTTATACAACGATGTTCTCTTGGCCAGTTTTTGATAGTAGGTATTTGTACAGTTGATGTGCATGTATTTCTGAACTTCCACAGTTTTACTAGTTAGTAGTTTTTCAGCAAAACAGCTGTGTTTAGTTTTTCCGATGACATTTAATTTCCATTCACGTGTATAATTTCTATGAAATAAAGGTTTAAAGATATTTTATGATTAGTACAGAGACTTGGCAAATACCACTTTTTGGAAACCAATCCACCTGGTGAAAGTCTTTCCTTATTTTCATACAAAGAGACTCATTTACTGATGCCCAGACCCTGTTGTGTCGCATTTTGGTTTAGTGCAGCAAGAAATTTAACAACCATCATGGGCAAGGGTAAAGGGCAGTGAAAGAGAAAAACAACCCGAGCAGTTCCACACACACACACACACACACACACACACCCTACTGCAGAGCATACATTATGGGTGTCTGGGCAGAAACATCTAAAACTTCAATGATCTTTGGCGATGGACAAGTCCAAAGATTCTTAATTCAGAATGGGACAGTAGCGGTGGGTGGATGAGGTCCACAAACAGACTCCTGAACTTGTTTTCTGGAAGTTTTTGTAAATGCACTGGGCTTGATATTTCTCTGGGTGGTTTCTTCCAATCCTCTTCTCTTACTGTTGAGTAAAGCCAAGTCTGGAGCGGCTGCATAGCTATATTAGCACTTCACTAATTCACAAACATTAGTTTGAGTAGATTTTATTGATGTTGTTCCTTCTGGTTAGAAATTAGTAATCTGGAAGAGGAAACAACACCGTTTTGAAAAGGAGCTTCTAAACAAGGAAATGTTTGCAACCTGATGTTTGTTTAAACTGCACATGTGATATATAGATCCCTATACTAGGTACAACAGACATGTGTTAAGTTGTCCTGTGTGCCTTCTGTACCCCCCCCAGGCTCTTGCACAGCCCCCCCCCGCAGGTCCACAGTAGCGTGGAAGGGAGATTAGCACTCACTGAACTCCGGGCATTGCACCACGCATGTGCAACGGGGATGGCGATTTCTCTTTCATGAGCTAAGAAGGCGAAATTTCACCTAAAGCTCAGTACCTGGCCCAAGTTCGCACGCCCAGTCAGCGGCACGGTCAGGATGCAAACACACTTCAGTTTGGAGCTAAAGGCCAGGCCTGCAATGCCCAATACTACGCTCTCACAGTCAGAGTGAGTCTGGCCCGTCCCTTTGGTGTGCATTCATACAAGATTGGTCAGGGCTGGGCAGGAAGCAGTGAGTGCACTGACAACCTATCCTAAAGGTTAAAGGCTGTAGGTCAATGGCCGTGGAGCATAATGGAGCCACCCAGCCCTTGGAAAGGATTCAGAATCCCACTGGCATCATCCTCTTCTCAAGTGTGTCTAATGTTTCCCCAGCTTCAGCCCCGCTGAGCTGGACAGAGATATATTTCCAAATCTTTTTGTCCTGTCATTTCTGAGGAAGAGAGTACATGCATATTTCCATCTTATTGGCCCATATTGTTCTCTACTGTCTACTCTGCCATCCTCAATTCCTAACACTAAGTACTGACGGCAGAATGCTTCCCTGTCCCAGCCACCGCACTGGAAGTGTGGAAACAAGGGGACACAGTCCTTGCTCGGGGAGCTTGAAGGCCAGTGTGAGGCTGAGGCCAACTGACCCAGAGCTGTGACCATCCCTGTTCTCTTACAAGGCTATCCATTCCTGGTGGCAGGATCCATTCCCGCCACACAAGAGAGGATTGGAAAATCTCTAGCCCATTCTTGGGAGGCCCCTTGCCAAGTCAATCTAGAATATGATAATGAGATTATCGCATGTGCTTTTCTCTCTACCTTCATGCCCTTTCCTCTAGCATCAAAAATCCTCTCTCTCCTACATCCCCTCCCTTCTTGGTGGATTTCCTCTTTCAATCTGATCTGACTTAACGATTCAAGTATCAGTCTCCAGAGACCTTTGATTATTAGCAGAGGATTCCTGAAAAATGAAATGATTATGGTTCTAATGGAGGGATTCCAGGGATGAAATCTGGTCTTCTAAATTACAGAGGCTCACTCACCCAAATCTGTGCACACACAGATGATACACATACACACACACACACACACACACACACACACACACACACACACACAGGATACTGTTCACCAGTGGCCCATATTTGAAGAAATCCCCATCTGTAATGCCCCTAGGTGTCCAAAAAAACCTGTTAGGTTCCCACTGATTTTCTTTTTTAAAAAGCTTTTATGTATTTATTTGAGAAAGAGAGAGAGAGAGAGAGAGAGAGAGAGAGAGAGAGAGTGTAAGAGAGGGAGAGTGACCAAAAACCGGGGGAGAGGGAGAAGCTGACTCCCTGCTGCAGGAAGCCCTATGCAAGTTTTGATCCCAGGACCCCCAGATCACGACTGGAGCCAAAGACAGACGTTCAGCTCAATGGACTCAGCCACCCACGTGCCGCGCCCCCGCCCACTGATTTCTCAAGGTCGCTCCTCGATCCATCACTTCAGCCTCTAGTTATTGGTCGGCCTCCAGCACCTTTCAAAGTTCATCAGCACAGACCCTAAGCCACCTGGTTTTTCCTGCCCTGTGAGATCATTTTCCTAGTTCTCCACACTTCTCCGACTGCCTGTCTCTATGTGATGCTTCTGCTTTTCCTTCCTAACCTAGACTGTGTTCTCTACCCTCTGTATCAGAGACAGTTAATGCCTTCTGTCCCTGTCTCCAAGCACCATCTGTGATAGCTGGCTCTTCCCCTCAGTGTGCTCTTCCTGCTCTTTCCAGTGTACTTCTTGCATTTAAATCATGCCTTTATTCAATCAGGATTACAGAGATTTTTTCTTAACTTCCTTTGTGAGTATTCATTCTGTGTTAGTGCAAAAACACCACTTGTGACCTACTTCTACAACTGTCTCTCTTCAAGGAACACATAAAATTCACAAGCGGTCAAAACAAACAACAGGAAAAGAGTTCTTGAATTTCTTTCTGACTCCTGGGGGTTCCTATGTAGAGAAACAAACCAACATGACCTCATTTTGTGCAAAACCACACGAGTGATAACAAGGTTTCACCGTGCTGTCTCACTTGCTCTCAAGAGCACTGCTGATAATGATCAGGACCCAGCCCCAGAAATCTACTACATCTGAGAGCATGCCACTACCGCTCCCTCACCTGGCCCTCGGCTCTCTTCCCCCCAGATCTCTATAAAAAGACAAATAATCAAGACCGATAATCTATCCCACAGAACATCACTTGTCCCAGTCGCTCCCTCCCAGCTCATCAAAGAAAGTATAAAGAGAACCTAGTTCAGGGGTGATCACCGAAACCCTGTTGGTTTTTCTCATTTCATAGAACTTATCACTCCTGGAGTCTAGATTATGAGTGTCCTCGCATAGACTATGGGGGTCTGTCCCACGAAGGTGGTACAAAGCCTTCTGTGCTCTTCTCTCTCACTGGCCCTGGCTGCGGGTCTGCGATTGGCTGTAAGGCCCACACACCCTTCACCCACACCACCTGCTACTCAACAAACCCCAGAAAACTGGCCCAGGATGAGTCTACATCAATTCCGACCCCTCACCCCAGCCTGAGGACATCACCCAGGAGGCTGACGTTGCCCCTCTTCACCACAGGGTCATTATGGAGTCTTCACTTATCCCATTGGATCGGCAACTCTACACCACAGAAGCAGCTGAATTTTAAAATGAATTTCATTTGGCACCCACTTGTCTTTGGCAAGAATCCCCCAAAAGAAATATTAAGGTACTCTTTATTAAGATTGTCAGGCAGATAAACACAAGGGCAAATATTTAATTTAGTTCTTCCATAACGAAGTATTTACTGCATGTTGTAGGAAGGATAGGGGAAAGTAAATACCCAGGTTATCCTCTTGGATTGCTGTATATCTGATTTGCTGAACTAAGTCCAAGAGAGCGGTTAACTATTCTAACACAGAGAGAAGCTATACTCACCCCATGTGGAAAAAGTAAGATCCACTATCCTCCAACTCAGCTGGCCAAAACTCCAAAACATAATCATGCAGAGAAATTCTGGGTGAACTGCTTGAGTTTAGCTCAATGCGCCCGTGGGATCCACTGCTCTTGTACCATCTTACGGCGGCTGTTTCATCCTTGGGCTCAGGGGCTGATGAGCAATATTTCAGATAGAAAGGTTCCCCTCTGACTGCAGTGATGTTAAAACGTGAAGTACATGTTTCTTCATAAGATTAGCAAAGTAAAAGAAAAAAAAAAAAAAAACAGAATGACAAAGGTGAATGTTTTCTTTCCTAATGCATGAGGCGAAAAAGCCAGGTGAGTAAGGAAGCCCTGAGCAACCTCAATGTCTCAGTCTTGTGGGTTCTCATTTTAGGGTCAGTCTTTCCAACACTAAGAGACAGAAGGTCAATCTTTCCAACACTAGGACACTCTCAGGGCATGAATGAAGACAAAATTCCCAACTGCTTTTTCCCAACAAGACAATACCAAAACCTAACCTAACAGAGCTGGAAGGCAGATGAATGCCAAGAAAGTTTTTCAAAGAAAATGTTACAGATGGCAGCTTCCTCCTAACGAAAGCCACAGAGGTCAAAGTGTTGCCACACCCACCCCCCAAAAAACATCCCTAGCTGGGGTATCTCCATGGAAACGAAAACAAGAAATCTAGAGGCCCCAGAGTTCCTCACCTGGCTGATGAGGCAGTTTGCCTGACCATTCCCTGGGCAGGCCTGGTCATGGTTAAGGTGCTTCTGGGTAGCTTAGACTGTGTGCGAGTTCATTATCCCTCCGAGTTACCGTGTGGATCATCAAGAATTGATTAATACAGTATCACTCCAAATCTGGGTATCTGTTACCTCCCTCCTTGAGTGCTCTAGCAAGCTCGCTCTCTCCTGCCCTCCCTCCCTCTTTCTCAATCAACCCAGATACTCTGACTTGGGAAATTATCTGATCCTTTCAGCTAAGAGGGTCATAATTCCCCTCATTTTGAACATCTGATAGTTCAAAGTCAGCACTCATCGACCCTTTCCATATCCTGTTCTCCAGTGGCACCAGCATGCCCCTTTATTTTATTTAAGTATAAATAACATACGGTGTTACATAGTTTTAGGCATACAACATATTGACTCAACAATTCTATGCATTATTCAGTGCTAACCATGAAAAGTGTCATCACCATTTATCACCATTCAATGTTATTACAATATTATTGACCATATTCCTTACGCTATAATTTTCATCCCCGTGATTTATTTATTTTATAGGTAACTGAAAGTTTTTACTTCTTAGTCCCTTTTATGTATTTCACTCATCTCCCTACATCCCTTCTGGAAACCATCAATTTGTTCTCTGTATTTTAAAGAGTCTGCATTTATTTGTTTGTTTATTCATTTGTTCTATTTTTTAGATTCCACATATAGGCAAAATTATACGGTATTTGTCTTTCTGACTTATTTTACTTAGCATAATACCTTTTAGGTCCACCCATGTTGTCCCAATGGCAAGACCTTATTCTTTTTTGTGGTTGAGTATTATTTTATTATATGTATATATATTCACCACATCGTCTTTAGCCATCAATCTATCAACAAACACTTGGGTTGCTTCCATAATGGGGCCATTATAAATAATGTTGCAGTGAACATAGGGATGCACGTATCTTTTCAAATTAGTGTTTTTGATTTCTTTGGATAAATACTTAGAAGCAAAATTACTGAATCTATGGTCTTTCTATTTGTAATTTTTTGAGGAACCTTCATACTCTTTTTTGCAGTGGCTCCATCAATTTGCATTCCCACCAGAAATGTCCTTTACCTGAATTTTGAGAATGAGAATCCTTAAATTAAGTAGAGTACTTCTCTGAGGGCATGGAGAAAATGCCTTCTCTCTAGTTAGGGTTCATTTCTCAAAGCAACTGTCTGATTTTAACTTGATGTTGTTAACCACAATGTAAAGAGGAAGTGGCTCAAATGGTAGAGGCATTCTTTGAAAACATGGATGTCAAATCTACCTCAAAGTACAAGTGTTAGTGAACACCAACCTTGCGTTTGGTGGTTGTTACAGAAACTCCATCTTACATTTCACAACTTCAACAAAGAAGGTGGGATACATGTGTAAGTATTGGTGTTAGTTTTGATTGACATCTGATCTATATCCTGTTGCAGGGATATAATATACATAAAACAAAGGACACAGAGGTTACAGTCTGTGCTCTTCTGTCTAGATTCTTTCTTATATCATCATGTGTCTGACAGGCACCATGTTGCTTCATGAAGCGGTGATTTTTTTCCTCATAGTTATGAACACCCAGTTGTGTTCATATTTGACAATTTATCCATTCCATTGGTGTTGAACATATGGGTTATTTCTAGGTTTTGTCCACTCTTAAAAAAAAAAAGCCACACTTCTATTAACACCTGCACCTGTGTTGTGACAGACACATTCACCATTTCTTTGGGGGAGGATATAACATTTGTAGAAACCTAACCTGGCTTATAGACTCAACAGGGGTAGATGGTTGGAGTTGAAACTTCATACTCCCTTGGCAGCTAATGGCTTCAGCTACCTAATCTTATGCTTCACATTATAGGCTTTGTTGAGTAGAAATGGGTTTTGACTGAAAAAAAAAATAAGTGGAGTTCAAGGTGTAAGGAGTTCTCCCATTCCTACATGAACAGAGAGTAAGAATCCAATAGGGTCAACAACGTAGACCCTACGGAATGATGTCTGTGTTTGGAAATGTCTTTAGTTTGGACAATGCATGGGATACTGTCATTCCATTTCTACTAGGCTAAGTTGATCCTCATACGGAATACTGTCATATTTGCCCAGAGTGAGCCCTTTATGAAAGGTGCTCTTCAGATACCTAAAAGGACAAAGAGCTGGGACCTTAGTAACCCTACAGAATGGGCTCTGTGACTATTTTTGAGCCTGAAATATGTTTCATTGCCATTGGGGAGCAAGGTCATTAGTGTGTGTCTACGGAGCAAGGCACCCATGATGCCCACTTGTTGCATCTTGCTTTTTCACTCTGCAGTTTCTAAAAGATGAGTCATCTGGCATCAAGAGGAACAGATCTACCTCCTTCCTTTAACATCTAGGTAGCATTGTTTTGTCTGGAGCTCAACCAAATGGACCCACTTAAGTAAATATTGGACTGGAATTATTTGAAAGTATCAATAACTTAAATTCCCTATCTTTTCAGCAGTAATTTCAAAGTTGGGGATATGGGTTCATCTGTTACTCTCTCCTAGGTAACAGATCAAGGCAAATTAATATTTGTATTCCTACCTTCTCCTCCAAAGCATATGGAGAACCTTGATAATCAGTCATGAATCTCTTCTGCAAAGATTCTTGATGAACCCACAGAATCCTTCTCGATAAAAGCCTCTCAAGCCATCACCGCTGATCAGTTTTAATTTGTACCTGCCGCCTAATATAAAGCCTATTTGCTTTTCCCAGTCTATGCAGTCTTTCTTATGTACTCCTTCTAACTGGAATATTTCCCATTCACTGTCTTCACTACCTAAATAATGAGATGAATCTTGGCTTTCATGTTGGGAGAAAAAGAATGTGTGTAAAACTTCCTAAAAATCAGTAACAAAGATGGCTGTGAACCCTTCAGTTTTAGATAACATAAAACATTATCTTCATCTCAGACCAATGTAATTTGTCTCCAGATACAATCCTGCTCTCTCTGTATAAACTCAGAGAACTAAATCTTTTCCTTTGCAGTAATCCCATAGGATTATTTACTTGATTTCATTCCCATGAACCTTTTATTCTCTATGCCAAGGACACCAAATGGTTGGTAACTTTCAAAGTAAAATCTAAGACCACGAATTTTAATCAATCAGCATCTTCAATAGCAACTTCCACATACAGAAGTGAAAACTTGATATTCCCTCTAGACTACCCATCAAGTGCTTGTGAATGATTATACTTACTTACCTGAGGTGCTTGTAAACATAAAAGCCAAAACTGTCAAGAGTAATTCTACACGATGCATCTTGAGGATTCTGCTTCCAGTGGTTTCTCTGGAAAACAGAGTAAGATGGGTTCAGCTGAAATTTGTAAACAAACATACACCTGTCTCAGGAAGGAGATTTTTAAAATCTGGCACACAGACTTTTTAAAAATCAGTGCAAGAAGTTTTCATATCCTGTTATATACTCATCAAGTATTCTCAGAACTTATAGCCACATAGAATTCAAAAAATTTCAAGGTAATGAATTTCAGCACCCAGAAAAAAAAGTCCTAGGAGTGCAATTTTCTAATACAAGCAAGTCTGCTGTATTTTAAGCCTGGTCTACTAAACCTTACCTCAAAGGTCAAAGTTGGGGGCAAAAATATTTCCAGGAAATCTACTGTTTTATGAATAAACAGTCTGTGACATACCAAGGTGTGTATGGCAGGTCTGCCCATGTAGGGGTGTGTGTGTGTGTGTGTGTGTGTGTGTGTGTGTGTGTGTCCTTCTTTTTCTCTTCATACCAAAATGCTCATCATGATCTTCATTTGTGGCTTGAATTTTTCAACATCCATCTTCCTTCTTCAGAACTAAGTTCTTCGTAAGTTAGGGGCTGAGTCTATTTTGTTCACTACTGTATCTCTAGAGTCCAGAACAATGCCTAGCATAGAGTTAGCACTCATACTTGTTACAGAGGAAAAGGTATATGGATGTGTGTGTGTGTGTGTATTTACACACACATACCCACATATGTTTATTTTAAGGAAATGGACAGGGAAAACAGGAGTTTCCTATACTCCAAATGCCGAATCTGCATGAACTCAAATCTGTGTTGAATTTCAATCCTATTCAATCCATCTTTATTCTATGAATTATAGATTTAGAGAGTAGAACGGGGGAAGGGGACAATGGGTCTCTGACACCTAGTGTGAATATTGCACAAGCAATCCCATGTTCCTTGCATAGCGCACTGAGCTCCACGGGGTGGAGGGGGCACTGCATGATGAAAGAGCTTGCTTTCTGGGTCACACAAACCTGGGCTGGCCTTCCAGCTAGAGCCTTGACTACTCGTGCAACCTTAGACAATTTACTTAAAGGTCTCAGATCCTATCTGCTCATCATCAAAATGGAGAGTAAGAAGGCCTATCATCAAAATTATTGAGAGATTAGATGAGCTAATGTAACGAAGGTTTTCTGGATGTATGGTAGCCTCTCCGTCCCATAATTCTGTTACCAATCGCAGCTCACCTCCCCATACTAAAAACAAACAAACAAACAAAAAACCCCAATCAACTGTTAATGCCCTAATCCTGGATGAAGTTTAATGGCTAAGGGGTCAAGCCATTTTCATCAAGCTTTATGAATAATAAAGCATCTGCCGTAATTTCCAGGAGATAACAATCAATAAAGATAAAAGTGTTAAGTACGTATGGAAAGTACCAACTGTTCAAAACCAAATTAGAATATTCCTATGGTTCTATGGTTTGAAATTAACCCCCACCCACGCAGACATACACACATTTATTATTAACTATCTATTCTCTTACCACAGATAGAAAGGAAAGTATTATTTCTTCTGGTTAAGCTTGCCACAGTCTTGTAAAGGGCACTGCTGTTTTTTTCTTGGTTTGGGTTTTTGTTAATTTTCAAAGTCTACTGAGAGATAAAGTTTCTATGAAATAATCCAGCATTCTAATGAGTTACCTCTGAGTTTATGAAAATGAAATATGAAACATGTTAAGACCCTGAATTAGCTGATCTTGGCACTGTTCTGTGTGTGTAGATATAAATGCTAATGTACTTATTGTAGATTTAAAAGATTAGATATTAAATAATGGGACTCATTTCCAAAAGAAAAGCTCTTCTGAGAAATGTCACAGATATCCTAGTAAGCATTAATAAGATATACATAGGAGACTATAAATATTAATATATTTCATGAAGGAATTTGGGGTTTTTTTTAGTTTATGTTTGATATTGATTTTTTTGCCATTCCATAGTTTTTAAATTTCTTTCTTTCTCTTTCTTTCTTTTTAAAAAATTGTTTTTGATTTCTAAAGTATTATAATGTCCAATATAAGATATTATAAAATGAATATTGAAAAGAAGAAAATGATCTCAATTACATAACACTTTAACATGTTTCCTTGCTTTTTCTGCATGATTTTCAAATAATTAAGGTGTTCAAAATGTTCATATCCTGCATTTTCCACTTAATCAATGAGCACTTTCTTGTGTCACAAAAATCTATTCATTAACATCATTCTTGCTACATATATCCTTCGGTATGTGTCTATTATAATTTATAAGATATATTTTATTACAAAATAACCCCCATGACTTTTTGTGTTAGGCAATACAGATGAGCTTTTGGAGCATGGTCTTTGGTGCCAGACTGGCTGGATTGGAATCCTCATCCTACTCTTTCCCAGCTGAATAACTTTGGACAAGTCACTTACCCTCCCTCTCTTTAGTTTCTTTATTTGGGAAAGAGAATAACAGCACTACCTCCCAAAAACGATGTGAAGTTTTCATGAGTTACTATTGCAAAGTACTCAGTGCATAATAACTACTACTTCAATGTTAGTTATTTATCTGCCATTCTCATTATTATTTGGTGTTATGACAACAGCAATACAATTTATAGGTCAAAGAATGCATTTGTGTGATAAATGCGTGATCTATCATTGTGTGATAAACACATACTACTACCGAACTGCATTCCAGAAATGTAATAATTCATATTCCTCAATTGTGGAAGATAATATCCATCTACCACACCCACATAAGCATAGGGTGTTCTCATTCTTTAAATGTGATTCACTCTTCAAATTGGTAATGGTGTCTCATGGTTTTCTTAAGCCTGCATTTCTACTGATAAAAATAGGGCAGAATATTAAGCATCTAGTCTTCAGCTATTTTATTCCCGTGTGTCTGAACTATCTTTTTATGCCTTTGGTCCGGGTCTTAGATGTTTTAGTGTTTGTTCTGATTTACTGAGTTAACCTTCAAATTCCTCTTTTTCTATTTTCACATATGGGAGACTTTATATTTATGCAGTCAAGTCCCCCGCGTTTTCCTTTATGACTTTTCCATTCCTTTCCATTGTTGAACATTCCTTTCCCCTCAATGGTCAGATGTATACTCGAGGTATACGTTCTTCATTTTTATGGCTTACGGGGCTTTTTTGACATTAAAATTGTTTTATCCATTAACAATTAATTTTCTTGTTTGGTATGAAGCTAAGTCTAACTCAACTTGTTTTTCTCAGAGGGCTACTAATTACTTCTCTATAATTAAAGAGTTCCGCCATTCCTTTACAGTGTGCAGACAGAATTAGCACATACGGTTCTCTGCAAGCGCCCTACGGAAATCTGACGGCGGCGCAAATACATGCACGCGCATGTGTGTCTGTCAGCACGTGTGCACACATGTGTGCGCACACACCGCTCTCTCCTTGTCCTCTGCGCTTTGTCTTTCCATTCATAGCACTTATCTGTAACTGACATACTTTGTTTGCTTATTTTTTGCTAAATTGATGAATACATTCAATTCATTAAAATATAGAGTTTGGGGTCTTAGGTGATCATCTGACCCCCTGTGACGTCCGCCTAATCTTATCTTTGAAATGCTTCTTAAATCATGACATCTTGGAAAATATGTTTTAGCAACTGATGTGAAGTCTAGGGCACTCATTCCCCCCTGGACCTTAAATAATAACAATAATAATACAACAATAACAACAACAACAGAAAGAACAACACTTTGGTCCCCAGCCAGATACTTGAGTTACAGCCTAGGCACCCGATTGCTAAAAATCTTCCAGGTAATTCTAACATGTAACCACGGTGGGAAGACACAAATCTAGGGGCCTTATTTGTATACCTAAAAGTGAATTTCATATAACATAAGTATGTATTTTTAACAATAAGTTATCTTTAAGACATATCAAGTAGATGTACATATATGCACATGTACACACATAAACAGAACACTCACAAACTTCCCCTAAATCATCAGGTGGCATGAAGTTTCCTTTAAATGAAAGAGGTCCTCTTCTAAACATTGTGTGACCTAGTGTGAGGGTCAGATACAAGTCAACTGTTCTCTCTGACCGCTGAGGTGTACAGTCCAGGTTCCTGAAGAGTGTCTCAATATTCATCTCCTGAGCCCTGGGTTCTGCCCACCGGCTCTGTTTATAAACCCCACCCTGCATAAAGTGACCATCCTCTAATAAAAAGAATTCACAGAAACCCTAGTTGTGAGGCTACTTCAAAATTCTTTCTGCCAAGGGAGTTGGGACCAGACCAAGTGAAGCGGTCCAGACTCTAGAGACTGACACTGACTCACACATGAATCAATATAGATTGCCTCAATGTAAATCACTCTCACCAGCAAAACAAAATTGAGTACTTCCTAAGATAAATTGCCTTGGTGAAAATCTTAACACCAGTGATTTTAAAAATAATTTCCCCTCTACAACGTTCGATGCCTAAGTGTTTCGCTCTCCCATCAACTGAGATGATAAAACCACCAAGGCAAAGAGGAAAAAATGATCTTGGACAAAAACGCACCCACGCACACACACACACACACACGCTTCCACTCTACGGTAAGCAGAATATATGCTGAATTAGGTTTTTCATCTAGAAGGCCAGGAGCATCATTCCGACTCCAGAGTCCTGTCCCACAGACAGTATCCCGATGCTTCCCCCACTCCTCCTGTTTATGTGCCGGTCCTGCTCCCAGAATCCTTGCTTCTAACTGCTGGGTCCCTGCAGTCTTTACAACCTGGCTCAATTGTTGCCTTCTCAAGGAAGTTCTCCGACTTCCAGTGTCCCAAACAGCCTTTGTCCACATCTGGGCCACCCTGCATTTCCCCTTATTCCTGGAACCATCCCCACTCCCTGGGAGCTCCCTGAGGGCAGGGCCCCTGTCTTTCCATGTTCCCAGACCACTTGTTCAGAGCCTTTGTATGTTTTTATGCTGGTGAAGGGGGAGCGCTCACCTTGTCCCAGAACCTACATAAACCCAGTTTCTCCCAAATTACACCCTCCCAAGCCCTTCAAGGGTTGAGAAGTGGGCCCCAGCTCCCAGCACAGGATAGCACCAAATCAGTGTTTACTGAGGTTCCCAAGAATAGAACAAGGGAAGAAGGTGAAATTAGTACCATAACTTCAGGTGCCTAGATCTAACTGAGATCACTCAGTCAGTCATTCATTTGTCTCATAACTGCAATGCAACTTGCTCGAGGCTCCAACTCCTGGAAGCACCTCGAATTAAAAGCAAAGTTTTTGGAATCAGAGAAATTTTGGTGTGAATCTGTGATCTATTACTTAGTAAGCTGGATGTCCTTGAATAAATTCCTGAACATTTTGGTGCTTTGGTTCTCCTTCCTTTATTAAGCATAATAGTCTACTTCATTCAACCTACAGGAGGATTAAGTGAAATAATGCATCTAAAAGTTTTCTATACCACGTCAGACAAGTACTTAATTAGTAAAAACTACCAATTATTTTATCTGCTCTCACTTTTTCAGAAAAAAAGAAATATTGGCAAGTTTTAACCTCTGGAATTGTACTATCAAGGAAAGTTGATGATGTTGGCTCACCAATTATTTATGTGTGTGTATGTGTGCACATATATGTGTGTATACATGAACACATGAACATCTATATAAATATAAACACTCATCATTTAAAACTGTACATATACAGATACATAGCTGCATGTATACGTATATATGCACAATCCCTACTTATGATGACTCCACTTGTGCGTAGGATAGTGCAAAAGAGATACACATTCAATGGAAAGCATACTTTGGAGTGTGAATTTGGACCTTTTCCCAAGATAGTGATATACCCTCTGATCCCCAGTAGTCCACCTTGGGATCATGAGAGTGGCCAAGAGGAAGATACGCTTACAACCATTCTGTACCCAGGCAACCATTCTGTTACTCCCTTTCAGTATACTAGTCTATCAATTAAAATGAGATAGTCTACAGCTGATAATGAATGAGGCGTCCTGTTAGAGGATTTTGCCCAACTGTAGGCTAATGTAAGTGTTCTGAGCACCTTCAAGTAGGCTGGGCTAAGCTGTGGCGTTCAAGACGTTAGGTGTATTAAATGCATGTTCCAGTGACAGCGTTTTTTCAACTTTCAACTAGGTTTTTCAGAACTACCCCCATCATAAGTGGAGGAAGATCTGTACACAGAATGGCATACATCCTCAACGGATCTTGGTTTCGGAATCCCTGCACTGAATCCCCAGGGGGGGCAGGCTGACAGCTGAGCGCAATGGGGAGGGTGTGCTGCAGGCAGCGGGGCGCCGCTCCTTACCTTCAAAAGGGGGGTTCCCTGAGGCTGGGGCGGGGGCGGCCGTCCCTCCTCCGCTGGGGTCGCAATGGCGGGGGCAAGAGTTCCAAAAGCAGGCGAGAAACTGAAATGCTCTGCCTCCCTAGGACTGGGAAACAGGAAAGGAACGAAGAGCCGCAAGTGTGATTAAAGATGTCAGGCAACTATAGAAGGTTGGGGAAAGAAAAGGAGGGGGGAAAAGAAAGAAGGAACGGAGAGTAAGAAGAAACAAAGGGCATCTGGCAGCCGCGGAGGCTGTGGCTGGGACGCAGCTCCGTGTCCGCAGTGTTGGTGGGGCGCTGCTCGGTGCCGCCGCGTGGCCCGGGTCTGGGATGCTCCAATCAGAAATGCTCGTCGTCGAGGTTTTCTTCCGGCAGGAATCCTCCCAGTTCGCAGTGTTCCTGGGTGGGGGGTACACCGCGCTTTGGCTCCGGGGTGCTCCCGGTCTGGGGCGCCCCTCGCAGCGTGCCGGGGATAGGGAGTTCTCCACCTGGGAGCCCCGCCTCTGAGTTCCGGAGCCGCTCGATCGCCCGCGCGACGGCACGCAGCTGGGAAATCCCACGTTTCGCCCTTGCGCGAGATCGACTGTGGTCCCAGCCGCGCGCAGCGAGTTTCCGGAGCTCCCGGGCGGTGGGCGGCGTCGGAGGGACCTGCAGGGCTCCGGGCGCTCGGTGCTGCTTCTTGCGCACCCTACAGGCCGCCGAGAGATTTGCGCCGGAGTCAGGTTGAGAGGGAATCAGCCTGCCCGGGGCCTAGGGGCACCATCCCTTAAGAGGAAGGAGCTGGGGAGGGCTGCAGACGGGAAAGAGGCCAAGGAAGAGCCCCAAAGGCACAGGAGGGCTCCCCGGGGTCATCCAAAGTGAGGAGGAGGCCATTCTCTGCAGCAATCAAGTCTCAGATCTGTGCTGAGGACTTCTGTTTAGGCGCGGGGCGGAAAAGGGGGGGGGGGTGTTCTCTCTTGGGAAGCCAGAGAGAGAGGGCAGAGGTGTTGAACTGAGATTTTAAATTGTTTAGAAGGCCAAAGAGAACAGGTGTTTCAAGGTTTTTAGGTTGATCTGTAGTAGGATCTTTCCAACAGAAGTGAAGAGTGAAACTCATGGCTGACAGGGAGAGGGTTTAATGAAACAGTGATTTTCACCCTTTTTATTCAGTTAGAATAGTTCCTCATATAAAAAAGAGAGAAAGAACATGCAATTATCTCAGTAAATGCGATAAGAACAAGCATCTGACTCAATTCAACATCCCTTCTTCATTAGTAACACTTGGAATACTAAAAACAAAAAGGAATATTCCTAATCTGATAAAGAGGGGAACAAGATAAGAATGTTATCTCTCACCTGGGACAATCCTTTCACAAAAAGTAAAGAAATAAAAATAGAAGGCATACAGATTGTAAAAGAAAAGAGAAAACTACTTTTTCTGACAGATAGCATAGCTTACCCTTCAAAATTTACGAAAGAGCTGTTGGAAGTCACAAGGGAGTTTAGCAAGATCATGGGATAAAAAGTCAATATACAAAAATGATTGTAATTCTATATGCTAGTAATGGAAATTTGAAAAATGGAATTTGTTAAAAATGTCATTTACAATGCCATAAAAAATCTAATACGAAAGTATAAATCTCTTGAAATGTGTGCAAAATTCTACCATGAAATCTATAAAATACTGCCAGAGAAATGAAAGATATACAAATGGAAAGATATACAATGTTTATGGATTAGAAGATTCATTATTAAGATATCTATTCTGCACAAATGTGGAGTTTATAGAGTCTGTACATTTTTAGACTCTATAGGTTATAGAGTCTATATATTTCATGCAATCCAAATCCCAGGAGGAATCTTCAAAGAAATTGAGAAACTGGTTCTAAAATTTATTTTAAAATGCAAAGGATCTGGAATAATCAAAACTATCTTGGGCATAAAGAAGAAAGGTAGAGGACTTACCCTGACTTGAAGGCTTACAATAAGGCAATACTACTCTTGACAGTGTGATACTTGCATGAGCGTATAAATGGTAAATTATAGAAAGTAGAATAATAGACCCATACATATACAGCCTAATTATTTTTGACCAGGGCACCCGGTCAGTTCAATAGGGAAAAAGAAGTCTTCTGCAAGTGCTGGGCATCTCTCTGGGGTGGGGGGAGGGGAATGAAGGTCAACCCTTACCTCATTCTATATGCAATATCAACTCACAGGGGACCGTAGACCTAAATATAAAAGCTGGAACCAGAAAATATTTCATAATATTTCATTTCATATTTCATCAGAAAGAACTATCTCCAGACCTTGAGATGAAAAAAAAAATTAGATAAGACACAGAAAACACTAACCACATAAGAAAGAATGACCAATTGAATGTTACCAATTTAAAAACGTCTGCTAACCAATGATACCATTAAAAAAATGAAGAAGTAAAAAAAATAAAATAAATAAAATTTTAAAAAGTGAAGAAGTAAGAAAGTAAGCCTGGAAAAATTGTCACCGTACATCTATCTGAAAAGGAATTTGCATCCAGAACATATAAAAAGTTTCCACATATCAACAACATAAAAAGAAACAACACAATCTTAAACTGTGTAGAAGATTCTACTTTCACTGAGTGATACATGAATCTTCCTGATGTATAAAAGCATGAAGAAGTGCAACATCATTAATCATCAGACAACTGCAAATGAAAACCACAATGAGATTCTTTTAACACACACTAAAATAACTAAAATTCAAAGAAGCTTGACAGTACCAATCATCAGTGAGGAGGTGGAACTAAGGTGGTCTCATACATAACTGGAGGAAATGTAAAATGGTTCAATTAGTTTGTCAAAATGACAGTTTCCTAAAAGGGACCACTCCTCAATATTGAGCCAAGAGAAATAAGAAAACAAGTCCCCAAGAATGTTCACAGTCTTCATACTCATGATGGTACCAGGTGAGACACCCATATGCACATCACTAGGGAGAGGTTAAACTAGGTACAGCCCCACAATGGAATACAGCTCAGTAACACACAGGAACAAAGCATGGACGTATACAAAACATGAATACATCTCCAGAACCTTATGTTGTGTGGAAGTAGGGAGTCCCAGGGCTGTCCGTCTGACTTTATTGATAGAAATTTTAAGATCTGGCAAAAGTAAGGCATGGAGATCGAAATAGGAACATCGTTTGCCTCTGAGGAAGAAGGGGGATTGGCTGGAAAATGGCAGGATGGAACTTCCCTGGGAGGTGATGGAAAATTTCTTTTTTAAAAGATTTACTATTTATCCTTCTATTTGAGAGAGCAAGAGAGGGCACAAGTGGGGGGAGGAATGGGGGGGAATCTCAAGCAGACTCCCTACTGAGTGGGGAGCCTGACATTGAGGCTCAGCCTCATCACCCAGGAGATCATGATCTGAGTCCAAATCAAGACTCAGATGCTGAACAGACTGAGCCACCCAGGTGGCCTTGATGGAAATATTTCTACCTTGTTAGGGATGGCAACTACACAGGTACGTGTAATTGTCAAGATGCATCAAAATTATCTGCATTTTATCGCCGGCCAATTTGACTTGAGTAAGGGCCATTCCTTGTGTTTTAGTAACTCCCTAGGATTTTTCCCAGGATCCTATGGTAGACGCCCCACTGATTCTGGTTGAATTGGGTCAGTGTTGCTGCTGGCTGGAGAAGCCAGACTTCTGGAAGTTCTGTAGCTGCTCTGTGAACATGCTCCTGGAATCAGCCTTTTGGAGCTGAGAAAGCCCTTAGAGCTAGTCTCCTCCATCCTCCCATGTTTTAGTTGCAGAAACTGAAGCTCAGGTGACTTGGGAAGTGGTGTGTAGGTTTGGGAAAAGAGAGCTCAGCAATGTCAGAGTTTGTCCTGGGGCCAGGCCTCTCTGGGTTCTGTGAAGTGTTTCCCTCATCCCTCTGGGTTTCCTCGGTGGATTCCAACCCCATAAGGTTAATAAGGAGTGGGCCTGATTCCCCTGTGCACCCTCCACAGCCTTCCTCTCCATGCCCCTCTCAAAGTGATATTCAGCTCATGTTCAGAAAAATGTAAGTGTTGAATACTTGCAAAGCAGCTTACAATATAGACACTTAAAATACATTTAAAGGGCACCTGGATGGCTCAGTTGGTTAAGCCATGGTCTTTGGCTCAGGTTATGATCCCGGAGAGCCGGGATCAAGTTCTGCCATCGGGCTCCCAGCTCCACGTGGAGTCTGCTTCTCATGCTCTCTGTCACTCTTTCTCTTTCAAATAAATAAATGAAATCTTTAAAAAAATTAAAAATAAAATATATAAAAACAAGGAAGAGGTTATTATAACTTGCTTATTACATCCTACCTACTTGCTGTAGAAAGAGCTTGAATTTGGCTCTGTGCTTTCAAGCAGCTAATGTAAAGAGGAAAATAGAATCTGCTGTAAAATTCTCTATGTCCACTGATCAAAAACATGTCTGTAAGTCTTGGTCAGTGGAGAAGCAGGATCAAAGGCACATCCCTTCCTGATGGTATTACTCGTAGTCCCACAGCTGGTTGGCAGCAGAGGATGACTTGTTGATTCTCAATTATGTGATGTTAACCAATCAACTAGAGGGCATCCTTCCCACAAGCTAATTATTTCAGTAGTTCAATAAAATTAAATCACCATATAAAAAGCACACTAACCAACCAGAGTAGGTGAACTAGACTTAGCAAATAAAAATACCAGAGTCCCAGCTAAATTTGAATTTCAGGTCAATTTCAGATAAAATTTCTTTCTTTGAATTCAACTGATGCCTTATATTTTGGTAATCTTAATCTGGCAATCTTAATCTGGGGATTATAGATTTAGATTATATGGTATACAGAGGGATGGGTAACTATAGATCCTTTAGGCAATCTTCCAGAAATATAATTTCTTTTCAGGCATTGAATGACAGTTCAAAATTCCACTCCCTGTTGAGGGTCTAGAGTGCAGTTTTCTTTTGCAGTTAAACCCCAAATCATAGGGGCACCTAGGTGGTTCTGTCGGTTAAGCATCTGTCTTCAGCTCAGGTCATGATCCTGGGGTCCTAGGATAGAGCCCCGCATTGGGCTCCTGGCTCAGAGGGGAGCCTGCTTCTCCCTCTCCCTCTGCCACTTCTCCTGCTTGTGTGCGCTCTCTCTCTCTCTCTCTCTCTCTCTGTCAAATAAATAAATAAAATCTTTTTAAAAAGTCTAAATCATACACTTTTTAAAGCAGCTCAGCTGAGGGTAGGATTTCCATCCACTTGTAAAATCCGAGCTCTGACAGGACTCTCAGCCTGAGAAGACACTGTTGGCACTGAGGGCATGTGGACTCCTTTAGGGAATTAATAGGAGTGGCCTTGACAGTGTACCTTACTTCACTTTTGCTACATGGTTCTTCCAAAATGCCCTACTGGCTTTATAGAACTGTTAAAACAAACCAATTTTTCAAATTAAAAAAAATTGTAATTGGGAAATGTAAAATATACTGACATGGACATTGCAGAATTACTTATAATGATGGTGTTATTAAATTCAACACAACTCAACTATACAACAATAATTGACGAAGTACATCAGCTGTGGCACAACCATGAAATAGAATTCTATGAATATTTAAAACTTAAGTGGCAGGTCAAATGTTTTTATCATGATATAAATAGAAAAAAATATAAAAACTATACACATATGAGTTCAGCTACATAAATGGTATGTTTCAGCACAAATTCAAATTCTTTTTTGAGTATAAATTTACCACAATGTTTAAAATTGATTATCTTAGGGTGATGGATTTATGGATAATTTTTGCAATTTTCTTCTTTCATATTTTCTGTTCTTCTGTAACTTTTAGAGTGAGGAAAAAAATCTCTCTTTTTAAAAGATTTTAGTTGTTTGTTTATTTATTTGAGAGAGAGTGAAAGTGAGCGAGATCACAGAGGGAGAAGGAGAGGGAGAAACAGACTCTCAGCTGAGCAGAGAGCCCGATATGGAGCTCGATCCCAGGACCCTGGGATCATGACCCAAGCTGAAGGCAGATGCTCAACCAACTGAGCCACCCAGGTGACCTGAAAAAAAAAATTTTTTTTTTAAGAGAACGAAAATCTCTTAGAGAACTATTAGAACTGCAAAACCTGATTATAATGGCAACCGGGTAAGGTCCTCCAATAACACTGACAACACTGAGATGATAAAACCCAGCATCCAGTCAAATAAAATATAATAAATTCTGGTCTGTTGGGAATGATATGCACTGCTAATGTTTTGCTTGTGGGAATCTGAGTGTTCGTCATGGTTGCACAAAAATTTAGTTCTAACGCTACCAGTTTGAAGTTCAACACGTAGAATATTGACAAAGAATAAGGAGTAGGAGAACAGGAAAGAGAGAGGAAGAGGAAAAAAGCATAATTAAAAGATTTTAGACCACATGGAGAAAAACCAGCAAAGTGAGAAAAGGAAGGAAAAGTGGGCTGAAGAGAGGGGATCGAGGACAGAAATTTCTAGGTGTTTTGCATCCCCCCAGAATCAGGAAAATGGGAGTAAAGTTGCTAGATGAAACCAGAGGCCAGCACACTCTTGACACCGCCACTCCTCATGCCTCTTCTCCAACATCTGGTCCCAGTGTCATCATCCAGTGAGGAGGAGTTCAGGTCAATGGAAATCGGGTGCCTAATTAGCACATCAAAGCCAGCACTATTGCTCCTGGGCACTCAGGGAAACCAAGCTGGGCGTCTTCCCTGGCGGTTTGTTGGGCACAGGCATGCGGTATCTCACGTGCTTCCAGAATTTGGAATTCAGCGAGCATTTGTTGGTAACTTGCTCTGGCCTCCACTTGATGGTCCCTTGTACTTCCACAAGATGCTGGAGGGACTCGTGAAGCTCCCCAGATTGCAGTCCCCCAGGCTTGCTCAGAGCCTCCAATTCTATAAGAATCACCTTGGAGTCATTCTGGATGAGGGCGCTGTGCAAGGCAACCTCCTGCTCATAGGCAAACTCCCTGCTGTGAACCGCCTCGGGAGTCAGGATGAAAATCTGCCGCCGACTCTTTTGTATGTTGTTTTCCACAGCAGTGGCTGCATCTGGAAATAAAAGACGTAGATCACATGTCCTGTTGCTGCCTTTGGAAATCTAACGTGTTGGTCATGAATGTTGTGAACTTGTAAAAAAAAATAGGTTAAAATTTTAATCTGGCACAAGATTCTGACACTGATCAGTTCTTTGTTCAGGGAAGGGGGAATGTGCGTAGAAGGACAACCTGTTGTCTTCCACTTACCCCTCTGACTGTGAGCACATCAGTCCCAAGCCCTTCTTCCTTCCTCGGTAGGTCAGTTCTAACTAAAACAGAGTCCTTGGAGTTCACTGACAGTAGAGATATTTAGTGGGAGAATTAGAATTCAAGTTCATTACCTACGTTTTATCTTCTTAGATATTAGCCTATGTGTTTTACCAGGGCTTAGAACAGTTGCTCCTCTGAACTGACTAAAATCTCTAAGGGAGTCCTGGATTCACTTGCTCCCCAATATCTCTGTTTGAGAAGGTGATTTGATTCAGACTAGAAAGACCTTAAGACCAGATCCCCTTATCAAGTTCAAGTTTATACAGCATCAGCTCCATGGTGATGGCAGGAAACTTCTGGGAAGACTTAGAAAGAACGTGTAAAACACTCAGCTCTCACTGCAAGGAGGGAACAAAGAAAACAAAGAAACGCAGCCACGAACAAAACGACTCAAGATGTTCTGAGTGTGGCGGCCACCATCTGCCAGTGCACGCGGCGTGAGCTCGGGAAACAAATGTCGAATAGTGTCAGGTACAGATCACGTGTTGGTCAGGATTCTAACAGAAAACTCAGCATAGTCAGAAGGGCCAACTTTAGAAAGGCTAATGCGTGGAGAATCTAGAAAAGATATGGGCAGAGCCAAGAGAAATCAACAAGAGATGCCTCAGAACCCCAGCATGGGAAACAACCAGGCAGGCATCACCTCCTTCCAGGAGTGAAGGGGAGGAAGCAATTACGGAAGCTGGTGAGTATAAAGGCAACAAAGGGAGCCCGTGTTCCGGGACAGAAGAGCCCAGCTGCCCTGGCAACGTCACCAGATGCCTGCCCCTGTCCTTCTGCAGGTGCTTCCACTGACCAAGCCCAGCAGGGAGCAGAGGGCAGAGGGGTGATAGATTCCATAATGAACAGTCCCCTCCACCCCCAGGGCCACTGGATGGAGCAGGGCGCAGAGTAGATTTGAAGGAGCCAAGTTCTGGAAGGTCACTAGCATGGGAAGAAATGCACTGATGCAGTCAGTCATGAGCTTTTCTGAAGGGGCAAGCGAAGTCTGGTGTTGTTTTGTTGTCTTACTTAGGTTATAGCAAGGACAGAGACATACTTGAGGGAGTGGGAGTGGGAACACGTTCCCAGATGCAAAACGGCACGATGCAGGCCACGCCAGCTTGAGCCTCAGCGAGCTGGTGTTCATGCTGGGCTGGAGAGAGGCAGAACTAGAAAGGAGGCTGACGGCTCTGAGACAAAAGCAATGAAGAGTTCGCAGCCAGATGTGGCTGGTGGTATGACGTCACAAACAGCTGGGGCCCCTGCAGCTTCCTGAGCAGATGTGTGCGCGAAAAGAGCATTTGAGCACCGCGACCCATTTCTTTCCACTGGGATGTGTAGCAGACGGGAGAGCTGGAGGAGGAAGAAAGCCTCTAGAGAAAACTGGGATCCCGTTTTCCTGAAGCGTTCATTTTACAAAGACGCCCACACCACTGTGGGGAGAATAACATTGCCCAAATATTCCAGGATGAAGCAGATTCTCCTCTGGGTGTTTCTTTACGCCTAAAGACACTTGATTCCCTCTTTGCCGTGGAAATGCCAGTTTAAAGTCACAGTCTACTAAGCGTTAACTTCATCGGACTTACCCTCAGTGATGCTCCTGCCTCACGCACATTCCAAATACTTCCTGGTCTCTGAGGAATTCGAGAAGAGCTGTAAGGACAGCTCATGGGTGCTCGATGTAAATATAGAGGGAGGAGGAGAAGAGCTACTGACAGGCCAGAATTGTGACAAGCTCTCAAAGGCACGTGGAATCCACTAAGAAACAGACAGCTCTAATAGTTATGGTGAGAATGTACATTCGCAAATGTTTCCCCAGTGCAGGGAACATCATAAAGACTTTCTGAATCCTTGCAAATATTTTAGCCAGTGCCTCTAGATATTAGAACAAAATTCTTTGGTTTTGGAGTCTTCTTTCAGCTCTTCCAGAGAGAATAAAGATCTATGTCAGTTATCCTAGTGGTGGACATGGGAAGTCAAGTAGGGGCAAGGCCTTGTTAAATCCACGTAGCGTGGTCTTCACATCACTGATTCTCTTGTGAAGACCTCACGATCAGGTTGGCCACGGGGGCAAGAGGAGCAAAGATTAAGTATCTCCTTCTTCTGGAGAAATATTTAAAAACTCCAGTCTTAAGTCCTGGCATAATGATTGTAATGCCTTACCCAACACAGAGATAAGGACCACCTATCCCTTGGCCTCCTGGTAAATGTGACTTTCTGTCCTTGATGTATGTTGAAAGCTTTACCTTCTCCGGGTAGCAGATCTCTCCCATAAATGCATAGGTTATAGCCACACTTATTTTCAAGAACTTCAGGCAGAACCTGGTGAACAAAGTTCCCCACCTCATCGGCCCTCTCGGCACTATTTGGATAGCTCCGCGGATAGATGACATAAGCATCGTAGATCTTTCCATCTGAAAATGAGAACAAGAAGTACAACTTTATTCCTTGGCTCGAAAATTCCCATTTGATGCTGCCTAGACATTCTTTACTGCCTGTAATTGTTCTTGGTGCGTGTATCCCACCCTCCAAAACATTCTAGAATCCAGAGGTGGTAACAACAATCTACTACCACAAAGTGTCACCAGAAAATCAATCTTAAACCCAAATTTCTCCCCTCTACTGTCACAGACTGAATGGTAGAGAACAGGCAAGAGCTAGTCCACTTTAGCACACACCATATTGTCAAATTTAATTACTGTCATTGATAAGGAGCCTTTAATAATTTATTGATCAATATTTATTGTCATGGATAAGGAGACTTCTGTTGTTTGGAGTAGATATCAATTTTAGCTGTTGATTTCCCCTAACCTCAGAAGTAAAAATGTGAAAGGAGAATTTTTTTAAGGGATCTGTATTTCCCACAGATCAAATAATTAGCCCTTGTTGTGTGGACTGTATGGAAAATGCAAAGTATATCTGCCTCCAAAGGAAAGAACGCTGTCTGATTCAGCAGGCATGAACGTATTCCTCCATGTGTTAAGACACATAGGTAGGACTCTGTATGGAGCGGGATTTCTGGTAAAATAAACCTGCATTCTGACGGCTCTTTCTAAGCCAGTTCACATCTGAAAAGCAGGAACACTTCTGTTAATATTTTAAATCCCATCAAGTTTTACCAAAACACATTTTCCAAAATGCTTAAACTTTCCTGGGCTTGGGCCGATTCTGTTCTTGATTTAGTAGGAAGAGCAAGCCTATTGGGGAGGAAATTTGAGCTGCTGAGATGAATCTCAGAACAAGGAGGAGGAACAAAAAAGGATAGAGCCACTCAATGCCTCTGAGTGCACTGAAAAAAAAGATCTACTAACAGTATGTTAGCCAGCAAAATCTGGGTTTAGTAGCAAAGCCATTAAGAGATCAACACACGAGTCACCAACAGCCATCATGGATCCTTTTTTTTTTTATTTATTTATTTTATTTTTTCAGTGTACCAAGATTCATTGCCCATGCCCCACACCCAGTGCTCCATGCAACAGGTGCCCTCAGTACCTGCCACCAGGCTCTCCCATCCCCCTACCTCCTCCCTCCAAGTCCCTCAGTTTGTTTCTGTGTCCAAAGTCTCCAATGTTTCATTTCTCTCCCTAGATTACCCTAGTTCCCATTTACTTTCCTTCTCCCACTGTCCTCCAGGTTATCCCTTATGCACCGCAAGTAAGTGAAACCATGCAATACTTGACTTTCTCTACTTGGCTTATTTCACTCAGCATAATCTCTTCCAATCCAGTCCATGTTGCTACAAAAGTTGGATATTCATCCTTTCTGATGGAGGCATAGTATTCCATTGTATATATGTATCACATCTTCTTTATCCATTCATCTGTTGATGGGCACCTTGGCTCTTTCCACAGTTTGGCGATGGTGGCCATTGCTGCAATGAACATTGGGGTACATATGGCCCTTCTTTTCACTACTTCCGTATCTTTGGGGTAAATGCCCAGTAGTGCAATCGCAGGGTCAAAGGGAAGTTCTATTTTTAATTTTTTAAGGAATCTTTTGAAGAAAAATATGCAACTTACCATTCCTAGTTTTGTAAGGTCTAGCTATGTCTCTCCAGAGCAGATTAACCTCAATCCAGAACACTTTGAGCATTATCACCATGACATTGATAAGCATTAACAAGGTGCTAAATCCCGCCAGGATGTTGTAGGTGCTTTGCTTGTCACCTATTCAAAAGATAAGGGGAGGACAAAAAATGGTCACTATTACCGGATTAAGGTAAAATACACAGACCTCCACTGGGAGTACAAGAAACTCTTATAAGAGATGCCTACCTGGCATTTTCATGGCTGCTTTAAGAATCAGTAAGTAAACATTGATTGAGCACCTCCTCTGGGCAAGGCAGCAAGGTAGGCATTGTAGGGGCTTCTCAAAGCATAAAAGGTGTCGAGGCAAATGTAAACTTAACTAAGGTCAAAGGTAGATGTGTAATTTGAGCTGAAGGAGGTTTTTAGGAGTGCTCCCTCCATGCTGGACTGGGCAATGGAAGCTTCCTGCAGGGGTAGGGAAGCTTTAGAGAAACGCCAAACAAGAAAAATGTACCCCTGACAAGAGCGGCCACTACGAGCCCAGAGGCAGAGATGTGGCGCGTTCTCTGAGGAACTGGAGTCATCCTGTGTGGGGAGTTAGTGGAATAAACAATAAGAAATATGTGCCAGGACTAGGCTCTGACCGGAGTTGGGGCTCCCATTAAGGCATTTTTGCCTTGAGTCGGGACAGTCATGGGAGCCACTGACCAGTGTTGAGTGGGCTGTTAACAATGACACTGGTTGGGCGCCTGAGTGGCTCAGTGGGTTAAAGCCTCTGCCTTCGGCTCAGGTCATGATCTCAGGGTCCTGGGATCGAGGCCTGCATCCAGCTCTCTGCTCAGCAGGGATCCTGTTTCCTCCTCTCTCTCTGCCTGCCTCTCTGCCTACTTGTGATCTCTCTCTCTCTGTCAAATAAATAAATAAAATCATAAAAAAAAAGAAATTAACATTTTTAAAAACAATGACAGTGGTTGACAAGCAAGATGAACTGAAGTAGGGGAAATTTGCCTCTGTGGAAAGAGACTATAAGTACTTAGAGGAAAATGGACGGGAAGTTTCTGCAATACTTGTGGTAAAAGATAAGGAGGGTTCAGACCCTTGTAATAATGAGAAAGAAACAGATACGCCTGGTGTTGGGACATTAAGGAAAACGAATCAAAAGGTCTTGGGGTCTGACTGCATAGGAAAGCAGGGAAGAGATAGGGGCCATGTAAATCTCTAAAGCATAACTGATGGGGATGTCAGATGACTGGAGTTCTAGGTTCTAAATACACCCCTTACTTTTCTCATCACTGAACTGTGTCCTGTACTCACTTTTGCACCACGTGTATACACGAGATGGTTCCTGATTTCAAGGACTTATTTGTATCTGTTGCAAGTCATTGCACTCATTCGTGGTACTTTTTGGCTGTTTAAAGTTTGCTCCTCTCTTTAGAATTAACTCTCGTTTTACAGGTAGTGTCACTTAAAGATGATCGTGAGAAGAATCTCAAAGGAGGTTTGTCTCTTACAGCATTCTCCCTGCATTTTTTGCCTGACGTCTCAAAGCATGGGGTCCCAGTTTTGCCACAGAAAATCATTCATCCGTATTCACAGATTCTTCTCATTGCTCATCAGCACCCTGAGTCTGCAGAACCGTGAAATCAAGAATGGCCCAAGGCAAAGAGATTCAAAATGGGGGGGGGGGCATGTTGCTGAAAATTGCCAGAGAGCTTACTATCTGCACTGTCATCAGTTTAAATGATAAATACACCCTAAGGAAAGCATTTCAACAGGATTCCCCTCCAGGTCACTCCCTATAAAAGTCCTATCTGGATACCCTCTGGGAGCCTACATTTCTTAGGGAGATCTTGGTGAAATAACTTTGCATGTTGCTGGCCACTTCCACGGGGAGGAAAGAAGTTAATCCGAGACAGTAAAGAAAGTTGAAGTTCAATATCTTTCTGTTAGGGGTGCCTGGGCGGCTCGGTTGTTCAGCATTAGCCTTCAGCTTAGGTCATGATCCCAGGGTCTTGGGATCAAGCCCCACATCGGGCTCCCTGCTCAGCGGGAAGCTTGCTTCTCCCTCTTCCAGTCCCCCTGCTTGTGTTCCCTCTCTCACTGTCAGATAAATAAATAAAATCTTTTTTAAAAATATCTTTCTGTTGACTTTATACTTGTATAAATAACTCGGCATGTGGTGACTAAACACTAAATACTTCCTGAAAGTGTTTATAAACAGGAAAACACTGCCTAAGTTTGAGTCCTGGCTCTAACTCTAATTCTAACCAAAGCAAGGTATTCAACCTCCTCTTGCTTTGGTTTCCTTATCATCAAAATTGGATGATAGTGGGGTGCCTGGATGGCTCAGTGGGTTAAGCTTCTGCCTTCGGCTCAGGTCATGATCTCAGGGTCCTGGGATCGAGGCCCATATCGGGTTCTCTGCTCAGCGGAGAGCCTGCTTCCTCCCCTCTCTCTACCTGCCTCTCTGTCTACTTGTGATCTCTCTCTGTCAAATAAATAAATAAAATCTTTAAAAAAAATTGGATGATAGTAACAGTCTCTTCCTCGTGGATTATTGATCAGATAAATAAGAAATGAGATGGGAAATAATTAGGTCCAAAGGAAACAATGAATAAATGTGTACTACTATGATTACAAGTATCAACTATTTATTTAATTTTAATCACATCCACTAATATGGGAACATACACTTTTAATGTTCTTGTTGTTGGAATTTGAGACGATACCATAATTTATTTTGTGAGGAGAAATAAAGGAATCCATCGCGGCAATTAAACTGCCATAGCAACAGTTTTTGTTTAATGTACACAGTTCTCGAAACAGAGTGTAACCACGTTAATTTGAAGAAAAACAGGTGAAGCGTAGCACATACCTATAACCTAGAAGGAAAGAAGTCACCAAGTCCGTGTAACATGAAGACAATTCCAATACACAGATCATCAGAGAACATTCACAAAGTGACAACATAAGCAAGGCATGGGGATACCGAGGCAAGGGCAGTTCCGGGGGCGGGGGGAGGTGTGCGGGGGTCTTGCCCTCATGGAGCTTAGAGTCACTTTCAGCAGACTCTCAAACATATTTTTTTTAAGTGTGATGAGTATAGAGATAGAGACAGGGCCCTACAGGAACACCTGGAAAGAATATGGACTCCAAACTGGTAGCCAAGGAAGG